>JAPYZO010003424.1:0-17585 GCA_030522905.1 Torymus flavipes
TTTAATTAATCGTTAGCTTTTAATGGCGCCGCCGTATTTCATCCTCCGCTGGTTTTCGAGAGAAAGAGAGAGCGAACCCGCGTTATATGTACGCGGGACACGGCACGTAATTTACGACCGGACGGAATAAGGTGTCGGATTTTTGTCGAAGCCGCACCGCCACCGCGTTCCTCTCGTCTATGCATCCCTCATCGACGGGCCCCGGCGGTGGTACTTAAAAGCGTAAAAACGGCGCGTCCAACACCGCCGGCCGTGGTTTATAATGGGCTCTCAGTTTATGGGCGACGAGTCGTTATAGACAATGTGTGTGTGTGTGTGTGTGTGTTATAATAATTGCGATGTTTCGACGAAAGTGTATTATATGGGTACCAAAATGGCTTTTAATCAGGCCTTTTGTAATTTATATGAAGAATGGAAAGCGCCGTGCAGCAGTTTATACAGCGGCGACGATGGGAATTTATCAAAACGCGCTAATTACCCTTACATATAATTATCCCGAATAAATATTTTGTCGCTTAATTAAACCTTCATCAATTCTCCTCGCTTTTAATGACTGCCGCATTAAATCCACAAGTACACACTGCAGCCACATTTCGCAATCATCGCGGATTGCCCATGAAGAAAAAAAATTAATATTAATAAAACCCTCGCCCGTCCACTCTTAACTCTCCCTTCATTTCCAATCCCGAATATTAATTTCCTCTTCCCCGATACTCAAATATACCTCCAAACTAAAAAAAAAGCTGCCGCCACTAGCAGCAGCAGCGAAATTAACCGGTGAAATCGGGTCGAGACAATATCAGCGTGTCCGCGGCCCGGCGATCTCTTCAGCACCTTCTTCTTCCCCCTCTTCTTTGCGAATCTCACCTATAGCATTCTCACAGTCACGCCAGAAGCACAGCTACTAATTGCATGTCCGAGCGAGGTATATCACCGCGGCAGCCACCCCCTCATTCGGCTCCCGCAGATCTCGGCCACTCCTCTAACCCCCCGCGCTCGCGCGCTCGCCCCATTCTTCAGCGCACGTCCGCCGTATCTACTGATTAGCCTCGCGGCCGAGACCGGTCTCTACACCTAACCCGTCTTTCGGATCTTTCCCTCTCTTTCTCTCTATCTTTCTTCTGTGGAGCGGAGAGAGAGCTTGTCGGGGCAAGTGGGGGGATATAGATTCATGGCGGGTATAGATCAGGCGGCGAGCGGCGGCGCGGAAAAGAATTTGGTTGGGATTGGATGAGGAAGCGGCGGTGTGGCAGAGGGAATTCGGGGTAAGAGGATATATATGCGCCGAGGTACATTTGTATGATGAGGTCGGAGATTGTTGAAATGAGCTTTTTTCAAGGTTATGTCGTACATGGAGAAGTTATTGGTTTTTCGGGTTTTGTTTGAAAAATAATAATTGTTACACGCGGTTATTAAATTTCTGTCGTATATGATTAATGTATTGATATTTTCGATCACTCTCTGATATTTCGGCGATAAAGTATATGATAACACATTAATCTGGATAAATAATAAATAAATTTGAAAGCAAATAACAACACGATATATACATTGTTTAACCGTTACATTTATTCTCCCCGCTAAATTCGTCCTTTACTTTTATACCTCAAAATAATTTATGAAAGTCGACTTTTATTGCGATCCTCGCGTATAGTTATATATATCCGCCTCTGCAACTTCATATTTCTATAGTTTATCATATATGTTTCAAAACAAGTTATTTAGCGCTCGCACGGCAGGGGCAGCCCCATGGAAATTGAAAAGTTTTAAGTTGTATCGTGTAACCGAAAGGCAACGCGCAGCTTATACTGCCACGGCGGCCGCGCGCGCGCTGTATGCGCCATACAGTTTACTAATTACCAGCACATATAAACTATACGATATTGCACGCGCAGCGCCCTTATGGTTGGTTAATCCGAACTTTCCACTATATAACGTCGAACCTGAAAATTTTCCAACTTTCAGCCCTTTAATATTGATCGCGGATCGACTCCAAAGCAGAGAACCAACTTTCGAACCCCCCACCATCATGTATACCCCATATAATGTTTAAACAATTCGTGCGTCCATGTGACAACTTTAATTTCTCACCCCACGCTTGGTGTGCATACATAACTCTCTCCCTCTCTCTGACACTTCTCTAGGCACAAGCTATAGAGAGAAGAGCTCGGTAGAGGGGTGGAAGGGCAATACTTCCAAAAGCCCCGGTGCGCGCAGCTACTCTCCCGGAAGGACGGAAGGGCGCGCGCGCAGACTAAGAGAGACAGGACCGCGGGGCTATACATACCCGCCGCCCTCGTCCTCGTCGGGAAGTCGGGCTTACACGCGGGGCGGGCGGCCGCTTTATTCAAGGCGAACGCGACGGTTTTGATTAGATTAATAGCTCGGGCTTCCCACAACAAGCGCCGCTAGCTATATACAGCTCCTCTTGCATGCAGGATTCGGCATGCATATAACTCGCCAGCCTCCGCGGTATCTCCGCGAGCGCGAGCGCGCGCGCGTTAGCGAGTCAGTTATAGCCTATTGAATGAGCGCGGAGAACGGGCCGAAAATATACTACACGCTATAGTGTAAATATATACGTAAAGGCTGTGTCGTGCACGCGACGAAATTTGTATACACGCACTCTATTGAACCGTGTGTGTGTCGATGAGGTACGCGCGCAAAAAAAACCGAAGGAAAAAAATAGTGCGCGAGCGCGAGGGCCTTTTGTTCTTTCAATCATAGCGCCGGATTTGCGCGCGTGCTTTCTAACCTTTTCTTTTCATCCCCTTTTTTTTCACTGGTCGCTCTCGTGTGTAGGTATATATACGCGCGAGAGAGCGCCGCGACCCCGATATATATTTTTTTTTCGCTGCGACTCGCCCTCTGGGGATCGAACGATTGATTTCTGCGCGTGAGCGCATAGACGGGAGCATCGATATGCACACACACACACACACACACACACACACACGCGCGCGCGAGAGAGAGTCGCGCTTTTGTACGAGAGAGAGAGAGAGAGCTTTGGCTGAAAAAATAGCGCATCCGCGAGATACAGTGGATAAAAGTATAGAGAGAGCGATGAGTGCCGAGCGATATTCGCGAGAGCGTGAAGTACGGTCACGCGAAGTGTGCCGTTGGGGCGAGGTGTCGCTGATAATTGGTCGTTTGGCTAATTTATTCTTTGTTTATAGTGGCGGTTGCTGGAGGTGAATTGTTATGGCTGCGTCGTTTAATTTTGATGACGAATTCTTACTTTTCAATTCTTGCTGAAAGCGAACAAGGACGAAAGGTTTCATTTGCCAGGCTAAATAGGCTATACGGTTGAATAAACAAAAGTACGCGCGCAACCAATTACGAGCTAATAAAGCCATTATTTTTGGATTTTAAAAATGTCATTTCCATTTTACATTGAAACAATACATATTCGTTTTCGTATTAATTGAATAAAATTTTATCGTATTACATGTGTTACATGTGTATTACTTATACGTTTTCCATACGTTGCAACAATGAAATCATATGCGAATGAAAACTAATTTTTACTAATTGGAACAAAATTTTAACAAAATTTTAGTCTTTCTGTTTTCAGAAGGAAAAAAATTCATATTTCAGAAAAAAGCTTTAAAAATTTCGATTTAAAATTTTCTCTTTCGTTGCTCAAAACTAGTATATCAATAATACCCTATAAAAAGTTAACAATTCCAAGTATCTTTCATTTTATGAATACAATTCTAGAAACTAAAATTCATTAAAAAATATAAACTATAATTAGAAAAAAAAAAACAATTTCTCATTCAACTATATTGCTTTCCCCTCATTTTTCACTCCGAATCCGCATATCTCCTACATTCAACCAACTTCATACACCCACCAGCCGCACACGGAAAATCAATCGACATGATTTCCGCACTTCTCTCTCCACACACACGCGAGTTAGAAAATTCGTCCGGATAAGTGAATCCGTCGTCGCAATCAGGCATAATTGAGTCAATCTTTACTCTGCACGGCCGCTCACTCCCTTTCGCCTGAATATTGAAATTTGTTTAGGCCATCGGTCATTTCGCGTATGGCGAATCACGAATGCGGTTAATCATACGCTTAAATTATGCCGATTAGCGATTGGACACGCGGGCATACCGAAAACCCGCCGCGCCCATACACCCTAGCTCTCGGATTTATGTTTATCCTTGCGCCCACATTGAGAGAGCGCGCTGTATATCGCTCGCGCGGAATTTATTCATAAATCTACACACCCCAGGGGTAGTGGCGGCAGGGGCGGCAGGGGCGGCATGGTACTTGTAGAGACTGCTACGATAATCCGGCGGGCGCAGGATTTATAGTCACCGCGCGTGGCGCGTAACTGATCCATCCGTCGCCTGCTCTCTCGGAGACGCGAGTTGCCGCTCGACAGCTATATATACGATTCGTTGCACGCGCCCTCCACTGTAGTGTGGTGTTGCTGCAATTTTAAAAGGCGACGGCGCTGGCCATAGGAGAAAGCGTCTAATCGAATCCCACCGCCGTCGGGGATATTTACGCGGCACGCCGGCCATTCAGGTAATGAATAACCGATTCGTTCGTTGTGTGCGCCACCAGCGCCGCCGATTCGACAATTAAATTATTTCCAGGAATTCCAGCTATTCGTTTGTGCGCGGGTACTCGCTTTGTGCGATGCACGAGAGAGAGGGAGAGTTTTCGTAGAGCATAGGGAAGTTATCGGCTCTCTCTCCCTCTCTCGCCAATTATCGCGGCGTCGAATGCAGCGTGAGTGTGTGTGGGTGTACCTATATGTGTGTATCGATTGCGCGATAATCTCGCGAATTCGGCCGCCGGCCGGGCGGCAATTAGTCGCCGGCCAGCGCTTGATTACGAGGCAAGCGCGCGCGTGCGCTCGTTAAGCTTCGAGATAATCGCGCGCGCGCCCGCGCGTCTTTCGATTGCTGTCGACGCGGGGACGAAATATATATAACACACTCGAATGAAGATACAAGGGGTGAAAGAGTAAAAAAAGAAAGCGGAGGGGAGAGAAGAAGGGAACAACGATATGCTCCAAGTTTTTATCTTTTCAGAGAACTTTAACCCGGCCGTATTTTCGCGTATTACGCTTACGATTCGTTAAAATACCCGCGCGGAGGCAACAAAGGCTATACGAGCGCGCGTGCGGCGAGTAAAAACTCCGCGGCGTGCGGAACTTGCTCACTCTCTTCCTCTCCCTACTAAACAGATAAGAAAAATCAAGGAAGCAAGACAACGAGGGAAAGAGCGGGAAAGGGAGAAAGTCAGAGAGACGGGAGACGTAGGTGTTATGCCCGCGCGTTGCTGCTGCTGCAGTGGCACGAAATACGCGCCGTATCACGCCCGTGCGCTAGCGCAGAGTAAGAGTAAGAGTAAGAGAGAGAGAGAGAGAGAGAGAGACTAAAGTGAGGTTAAACAGGATTCTACTCACCGCCTTCCGTAAGATAATTGGGCTTTACTTCTCCCATTCTCTCGGTCCATCTTTTTCCAGCTGCACCGAGAGAGAGAGAGAGAGAGAGAGAGAGAGAGAGAGAGAGAGAGAGAGAGAGGGAAGCAGCTAAAGCCGAACGAGGGAAGAAGCTGTGCTACCGCTGCTACTATACTGCGCCGGGGAGTTCGCGAAAGTAACTTTCGTCTCGGGTAAAAGAACAGAGCGAGAGAGAAAGCGGAAGAGAGAGAGAGTGGGAGAAGAAAAAGCGAGATAAAGAAAGCACGTGCGCGAATACGTGAAAGTCGAATTAGAGCCGTGGCAAACGCGGCTGCGTGTATCAGCCATTGATATATCAAAGCGACGTGGAGGAGGAATGGAAAAGCTCGCGTCGTTTACGGATTTTGAAGGAGTGCGCGTAGTCGTAGAGCCACCGACGACGACTCCTCGTTAACTCGGTTAATGCTGAGAGAGAGAGAGGGAGGAAGAAACTCTTCAGCTGTTGCTTTGTGCCGCGGGAAGTCTTTGTTATACGTGGCTGGATGTAAAAAATTTATGCGTCTCTCGTCGTGATCATGCTCTTCTACGCTTTGTCTTCGTGTGTCATGGTATATGTCTGTATAGTGCACGCGTAAACACGGAGTTTTATGAATTTTAAATGGTGGCCACAGCGCTGGGGCAAAATTTTATATACGCATACGAGCGAAAAAAATACGCTGCTACTAGGTGCATTTTAGCTAATGAAATATGCCAGAGCACGCGCGAACTTCAATAAAAAGATTTATCATTATATCTACTGTGTATACTTGCATAAGAAAAGTAAACTAAAATTCATGAAACTTTTTCCTATATACGTTCCACGTACATTTAAAAACAAAATTTATGTATTATTATGATAACTTTTACTGCGCCTATTAATATTCGCTCCAACGCGCTCTTATTTATTGCCCATACCATATAGCAGCATTTATGATGCGCACAGAATGTATAAAACTCGCCGTGCAACAAAACAAACGCGTGACACGCCGTGTAATGAAAATATCAGATTAACCGCCGCACTGGCACGGAAACTGTTAGCTGCAGTGAGTCGTATCCTCTCGCAAGTAGTTGATTTGTGCATTTTCTTTGTACAATACTCGCGGGAGCAACGACGATGATTGATATCTCGGGAATAATGGCTCGCGAGATGAAGATACGAAAGCCCGAGGCTTCGCCTTGTACAACAAGCCGCCGGCAGCAGTAAAAAAAAAATGTATTGCTATTTTCATGTTTTATATCGGCCGACATATCGGATTTACATGCGTCATCAATAACCAAGGGTACGTATAATTTTTTTGTCGCATAAGATATACGGGGTGGATGGATACATCGTCGTCGACCTTTCCACCAAGAATTACCTCAACAACGTCATCAAGCCGAGAAAAATCCGAAAAATTCCCGCAGCTCACGCGCCGCACTCGCTTGCGCTCATTAAAAATGCAGAAAGCGAGCGTGCTGGATCCCCCCAAGAGGCGCGACTATACGCCGCGCGGAATGCGGAGCTCACTATGTACAGCGGCAGCTCTGATTAACAATCTGAAATTCGCCGGGCGTCACGCGAAGAACTTTCCTCATCTCGACGACGTTCTCTCTCTCTCTCTCTCTCCTTTCGGGATAAAAACCGCGCGAAAATCCCGTCGCGTGCACACGCATCTCCGCGGCAGCTCGATCTCATCAAGACTTCTCCGCGGCCTGCAAGTGATATTAAGTTCAGCGGCGATCGATTTTATAGGAAGATGCCGCGTTGAGTTGAAAAAAAAAGGAAGAAGAAGAAGAGAGAGGTGAACTTTTCTTCCTCCCCCTCATATTCGGCGCTGCAAAAAACTCACGAGCCTGGAAAGTCAAAGGAGGTGGATAGCGGCGCTGCTCGAGGGAGGAGGAGGAGGAATAAGTATATATATATACACACACACACACACACGAGAAAAAGGAGATTCTCTCCCTCGCGTTCTGGTATTTATCGAAATTTATGCCGGTGTCGCGCAGGGTCTTTGCGAGAGAGAGAGGAGAGAGAGAGAGAGAGAGAGAGAGAGAGAGAGAGAGAGAGAGAGAGAGAGAGAGCGAAGCCCGCAGGTCCCGAGACGATGTCTAAGAATTTCGGTTTGAGAACCGCTGGCGCGGAGATTTATGCTGCTATCGCTGCTGTGTGTGTATACTCGATTATAGATATACACATTTTTGTTGGAAGAGGATGCCTGGGAAGGAGAGCGGTGAGAATCTGTGTACATGAATAAATAGATCAAAATTTGATATTAAAAATCGAGCGGAAGATATATCTGAGGGTAAATAGAAGGCGAGTGCGAGAAGTGGAGTTTCGTGTTTGAAAGCGTTAAACAAATAATGTTTTTGACTTTCCTAAGAGAAAACTTGTGTTAAGTGAAGTGTACGTATTATTATAGTAATTTTCAATTGTACATTTTTCTCAGTGATGTACATATTTTTTATTATTATATGTGAATGCATAAAATTCAATGAAAAAAAGCATATAAGTAGCAGTCGTTTGAGCGAATCCTCGTGCGCGCTTACTTTTCTATTCGCGCCTTTTCCTTAACACCAATTCCCACATCCACACGCGCACTGCAGCCACGTCGAGGCCACCTCACCTGATCGGCGCAGCAGTGGCAAATGTAATGCTTTACAGTTGACAACGCATCTCCAGCGCGCACTAAAAAGTGTAATACACACATAAACGACGACAACACGCGCGCTCCGCGACACTATTCTTGCAGAGTAGCATCACCACGCGAGAACAAACAAAGCTGCAAAAATATCTTTCCCATCGACTGAGATGTTTCGCGAAACGATCTTCTCTCTCTCCTCCCTCCCGGAGGACATGTTCCGCAGCTCGTGGCCGTATTTGCCGTGAGCAAACGGCGTTTTCGTTTTATTGGCAGTAACCTCAAAGCATTTGTATTCCCTCTCTCTCTTGCAGTGTATATCGCCCAAGGATGGCGCTGCAACTATTTGAGATACACATCCGCGACGCTCTCGCGCGTTACAATTTTTTTATCTCGGGCTATTGTGTAGAGCGTATCTCTTTCACCCATCCTCCTCCCGCTTTGTGGTAAATATTTAAAGAGACGGAAATTTATTAGTTGCGCGCAGAGGCAAGGCAAGTGAGCGAGCGCAAGGCAACTGAAAAGGTTGCAAGCGCGCTCGCTTGTCGAACGAGTGGCGCGAGCGGCTCAACGACGACGACGACGACGACGACTTTAACGTTAACTGCCACTTCCGCGTCCTAGTTTTAACGCGAGCTAATTTCTCGCCGTTCTTTTTCAATTTGTCCCGTTTTTAAGGTCGCTGGAGGAGGGGAGGGCCTGTATCCTTTATGCCACGGGTATTATTCTGCTAATTAGAAATAAGCGCCGCGAGATGGATTTTTTCTTTTTTTTCATTTGAAAATTAGTTTTATTTGTTTTACGTATATACTTTGATTTAATAAGTGAGGTGAGCAATTGATGTAAGTAATTCAATGTCTAGAATTAAAATGAAAACGATGTTTTCATGTACTGCCCTACATTAAATGATAGAATTTCTTATATAGTCTTGTAAATAAAAAGTTCTGAGGAATCATAATTATGGATAATCTTTCGATAAAACGTTTCAAAATCGTATAGAAATAATAAAAAGTAAAAACAAAAAAGCTATAATAGATACTCCAATCAGTAACTAATTACAATCCAGTCCCAATTCAAAATCCATCTCCTAACAAGATTATATCGCTAACAAGCCACAAGAAAGATTGCAGACAAGCGTTCCCTGACCAAAAAAAAACTCCCTTAAAAGGAAAAGATCAACACGAACCACAATGGCCCAACGTACTTCCCTTTACCACCTCGAAAAGAAAAGAAAAACCCACCAGCAAAGGCATAATACACACGCAACCTACCACCACCTGCAAAAAAAATTTAAGTCCGCGCTGGAAGGAGTTACGGCGTTAATATCAAACAGCTTCATCTACTTGCACCCGACGTGTGTGTACGCGCGAATCGCGCTAATTCCCGCGGAGAATTTATAGGGACGTAATATTTTGGCTTTTCTATAATGGTTGCATTCAATGTTCCTGCCGGGACGAATTAAGCTCAATTGGAGAGTGTTGAGAAGAAAAATAGGCGAACATTGAGAGAACTTTATTTATATACTCTTCTCACGCTCTTTCAAACGAATCGTAATGAAATAGGAGCGGCTAATTGCGCTAACTAATTAAATAAAATTATGCGCGACCATGTGCAACGCGCGAACGTCGTGGTTAGAAGCTGTATGATATGCGGGGTTTTTGCGAATGGAAGCGTTTTTTAAATTAAAATATCTACGGTGCCCGATTACGCGGTTCTCTGCAAAAGGTAAATGTTTTATTATTTTCGGAAGAGCAGCGACGATTAATATAAAGATTCTTAAATAGTATTTTCAGAGATTTATTTTCGAATCGGATCCTCGCGATTTTCTCCGACAAAATTTTACGGAGTATAAATATACCACCTTCATTTTAATTTAACGCGAATGCCATAGATAAGACCATTTGTTCAGCCCGTATCCCACCCGCGGCCACGCGGGCTGCTCGAAATATACACTCTGCCAATTTATTTTACGATACGTAATTTTACGACGGCCCATAACAAACTTTTCCGATAATAGAAAGCTAAAAATACACATTTTTCACAGATAAAGGACTTCATAATTCTGGAAGAGCAACGCGACTATTCACTTTACTCGCGCGCTAGCGCCGCGATCCCGTTTTTAACGATTATTAAAGTCTCGCGTAAAAAAAGGAGAGAGAGAGAGAGAGAGAAAGCGCGCGGGGGTGGCGGCAGCAGCAGGGGAACGGGGTAGAAAGATGTTAAAAAAGAGAGAGAGGGAGTGTTGATTTATATTCGGCGGGCGTGGAAAACGCGCGAAAAACTGCATGAATTTTTATGGCTCACTCTCTCTCACTCCTGGTCGCCGAATTTATCGGCTGTTTGATATTTGAAAAATGTATATATGCTATAGGCGAATCGAAATAAAAGTAATGCTAATAGAGATCGCAGACTATAAAAAATTGGCTGTAGCGCTCTCAAAACTACACTCTCGAGTTCCATCGCCGGAAAAGAGCTTATCGCACAGCCATCAATCGTCTTTCTCTCACCTAGTTTCGCGCTTTCTCTACCTCGCTAATACACTACACGCGCAAATTCACCCTTTGTATCGGCAAATCAGAGCTACTAGCAAACATTAGTTCTCTCTTCTCTCTCTCTCTCTCTCTCTTCCGTGCGATAGCGAGTATAATGCGCTGTCTGCAACCGTGTTACTAGGACGGCGACGAGCCAAGTCAGCTCCATTCACGCGGGGTAACAGACAAACGCTCCTCTGCGCTGAAAGATGCGCGCGCGGTTATCTATAAATCAGCGCGCGGAGAAAATTGCAGTCGTCGCGAGCGTGTCTCTGGACTCGGCACTTGTTAAGCGTATAGTCCGCTGGGATGGCGAGTATAGTATAGTTCTCGCTTCTCGCCCCCCGAGCTATTTGTTTCGCAAAAATGGATGAACTTGGCCGAAGCGGGGCCGAACTTCCCGAGTTGAGTTTGAGTCAAGTTGTACTGTGTACGGCGATTATGTTTTGGAGTGATATTTCGTGGTTGGAGGTACGATGTAAGGTGACAGTGTGTATCAAATGGGGTTTAACGAAGTGAAGAGCGAAGAGTGCAGAGTTTAATTTATTATACATAGAACGTAGATATTTTTGAATCGGTGACGAAAGCGAGGAAAATTTAATTAGGACAGATTGTTGAATAACGGGTATAATTAATGTTAATCAAAATTATTCAGCTTCGCTGAGCTGGAATTAATTAATAATGACGATATTAAAATAGATTGCATATAGTGATATTATTAATAAATTATAATATTTTCAATTATGTAACCTGCGCGTTCATAAGATATTCTACTAATCAATGCATAATCTATATATACTTTCAAATAATTTACAACTCTCTCCAATATCTGCATATCGCGTTTCCACTTTCATCGACGATTAAACATGAATACAAAATCCCACTTCTGGCATTTTCGTTTTCCAACAAAATGCAACAAACGCGCGCGACGACTGCTCTCCCGCGCTCTCCGCGTCGACAAATGTTAAATAAAACGACAACATAATCCTTTCCGCGTTCCATATATATCTCCATCCTCCAGCATAGGCCAATTCTTCTATCGTTTATCTATGCCAAAAGCAATCAATCTCGCAGCGATAAATGGCAATTTGAGAGCGGGCACGAGCTTCGCTATTTTTTGTGTGCTACCTCCCGCGTTTGCAAACAGATAAAGAGCGAGCGAATCGCGAGAGCTTTTGAAATCCAGCGTGTGCAAACAGCCACGGCGCGCTCATAATTTACGCGAAACCCGTAACCGACACACTGTATACCCTCAGCCGACAAAAAGCTCGTAAAAAGGCCTACGATTCTTACCTTACACCCGCACTCGCGTGTACGTTTTTTTCCCCTCCTCTCTGTCTCCCCGCGAGTGATTTCCCGACGGGTTTCTCGCGGAAAACGAATACATACTCACACACATACGGAGAGAGAGCGCGTCAACGACGACGCGGCGCCGTCGCAAGGGAGACTGTACACACGTCGCGCGGCGGTCTGGTGTAGTACCTATATGTAACAGACAAGTGTTGATGCTCGCTGATTTGAGCGCGCGGCTGATTACGAATCGATGCACTCGTTACCCCCCGCTGGGATTACGACGACGACGACGAGTGATGCTGATAGGTAGGTAGGTAGGTAGATTCCTTACGTGTAGGCGTCTGTGTGTTTATTATCGGCGTGAGGGTTAGTGACTTCTCTCGGCTGGAGTGTAATTGTAAAGTAGGTCAGGAGTTGGTTGCGCGCGATTTTAACGTTACATGTTTGATTTGATCGTATATAGCTGCGCGGTTGACGGATATTTTTAACAGATGAAGAGGGAAGGAATAGGAGTATTTACTCTTGTAAATGGGTTACGAAGGGATACGATATGTTTGTTAAAGAAGAATTGTGTATAATTAAATAAATGGTTCCAAATTGAAAGATAAATGTTTGAACAATTCTTGCGAGAACTATATATGGAACCAAACAGGATTAATAAGCGTATATCGAGCAAACAAAGAGATAAATAACTCGGAAATTCAGGTACATGGTTAGAGGGGTGTAGGTATATATATATATATATATATACGCGAAACTTCAGTTTCAAATTTGCCCCGAAGACGTAACTACAATGTTCGCCCCCGAAACTTTGGCTACTAATAAATTGGTTACGATTGAAATCCAGTACACCGTGACACAATTCAATCAAATCGGCCGCCCGCCCGGCGTAGCCTCAAATCAGCCTAATTAAAATATTAAATTAAACTACTCGCGGGGCTAATGCGATACTATACGAGGCAGCCCACGCGCACCTCTCTGCGTTTAATTAATAGCTTATTATTAGATTCAAACTTTTTAATCCCCTTCCCCCACTGCTCCAGTGTTCTATAAGCGAGGGCTTTAATTAAAATACGCGAACGGCTCTCTCCTATTTCGCTGTATCCGCAGCCGCCTAAATCACTCGGCTCTCTCGGTTAATCCGTGTTTTCGATCGAGTCGAGAACGCGCCGATATATACACATACACGGTTGAATCCATTTCGCTCGAATTTCCACAGACATTTATTAAAAAACGCGATTCTCTGTGCACGAAAATCCAGCGTTAATTTTCAATCCGCGTATATATATATAGTACGAAGCAAAGCGGGACCGTTTTATATACGCTGAACTGTGTATATTACGTATATTATACACTACGCTGCAGCCGCGCATAATTACTCCGAATAAAGTCATACGGCATGAGGCGCTCTTTTTTTTACCCGGATAACTGCATTAGCCGCGGGCGCGCGAGAGAGAAAGAGGGAAATTAACGCCGTAAGAACACGCGGGGCGCACTTCTCACGTCGGCCCCGTAACGCTAATTTCGTTTCCCCGCGCTCCCTCTCACGCAACTTTCTCTCTCCTGCGCCGCGCACGTATTATAAATAAACCGCCAGCGTGTTCTCTCTCTCTCTCTCTCTCTCTCTCTCTCTCACCCTATACCACCGAAACTCGCCCGTGGCATAAAGAATAATTAAGGCTCTCGTAGACTCGATTGCGCTGGGCGAGCAGCACAACGAATGCATAACCCGCGGGGGGGCAAAGTTCGGCCTACACTACACCCTCAGCTTGTATCTTTCTCTCTCTCTCTCTCTCTCCGGACACGACGGTGCCACGGATTTATTTGACCGGACAGGAAACAACGTTCGGCGACGTACGAGCGGCGCATGCATGCACGCGGTGGCAGCGACGGCAGTGGTGGTGGGCCAAGGGACGGGGCTATGCATATTAATAAGACCACTAGCACCGGCGACGGCGACGCCGAGTATCGAAACGTCGCCGAGCTAGAGACTCTTGCTCTCTCTCTCTCCGTGCACGAGCGACCGCCATTACCGCAAACTTAAACGGTTAAGCGTATTCCGGGGGCGCTCCAAGTTTGCTTCTCTCCCGTAACTTCTCTCTCCCGCGAGCGCGCGGTGCACATACTCATGCGAAAAGAGAAAGAGAGAGAGAGAGAGAGACGGGAGGAGGATTTCGTATGTACGTCTTTAAGCCGCGTTTATGTTTCAATTGGCCGGAGGGCCTGGGAGAGAGGATCCCACGAGCCGTATAATTCACCCCCGGTCGCGATAAGACGCGAAGAGAGAGGGGCGACCCTCTTAAGCCTTCGCCCGAGCGCGCTATGCAGGTTATTCCGATTCTGTAGATTCTAGATATTTAAATGTGGTGGGAGGTGGTGTGTCTTCGTGGTGCACGGCTGTGATTATTGCGCGATTGATGATAATTTTGGGAAATGGAGGTGGAGGTGCAGGGCAGTTATTTATGGAAGTTGGAGGAGAGCGTTGACAGCAGTTTATTATGGGATGGAGAGTTATTAGATATGGGTTTCTGATATGGGACTAAGAATAACCGACAGGAATAGATGATTGATTATTATGGAATAGTCGATCCGAAACGATATATACTCTGTAAGTCTTTAAAAAGATTTCTTCTTAAACCTTTGAAGGGTACATTCTTTTATCATCGAATTTATATAGAAATAGGGAACACTCCGATAACAAGTTTTGGTATACATGCCAAATTTTTTGGGGTGCTGATTACAAATTCATTCTCAAATTTTGAAAATGTCAAGAAAAAAAAATGTCGAGAATGAATTTTTTGAAAAAATTTCTGTTAATTTCATATTTGATAATTTATAAATTTTTAAAATAAATATTTATGTCTTGTCAACTTTTTTCTTATCTTCTTTTATTATGAAGACATCTGAAAATTGCGAAAAACTTTCCTAAAAGCGTCAACTAGAAAGGAAATGTCCAAAACTTTAAAAAATCGAGGTGGTAACGAGAGTTACCAGCATGCTTCAAAGATTAAACCACTTCTCACAACCCTCCCACCATAATATTATATTTTGAAAAAATTCTCGGCCAGATTCTCCTTGTTACCCCTCAATTTCAACCTCGCAGAACCACGAAAAAAGCACTAAGAAACGCCGTTCCTTCCACACAAACCCTTACATATCTACACCTCGCCAACCAAAAGAATTTCCACCGCCGCTCCGACAGAGGCTTGGAGAACAATTAAAAACTTCTTGACGCGACCGCTTGCACACGCAATGCAAACACGCGCGTCAAGCCGCGTATACACACCACAACAGTCCTCTCTCACTCTCTCCCTCTCTCTCTCTCAGCATGACCCGCGTCCTTAAGTACACAGGTATATGTACATACACGCTCTCGCACACACACGACCGCGGCCGATTTTCATACACACACACACACAAGCATCCGCACAACAGCCATCATTATTCGAGCAGCGATGCGAGCAAGCGGACGAGCTAGCGACGAAATAAAGTGTGTGATACGCGAGAGTAAATATTCGCCGAACTATAATCCAGCCTCATTGTCAGCTGGCACGAACTCTGCGCGCGCGGGCAGCCGGAAATCCGTCGCGCGGCAAACCGAGCGAGCACGCGCGCGTTATACATACATATACATACACTCACTTGCATATATCGCGCGCAGTCAGAGAGTGCTGCATAAATTAGTGGCGAAAAGTTAATTGGAGCGAACGGCCGGCGTTTACAGTTGTACAAGTAACAATCGGTCCGCGGCTCGTTCGCGATCCCGCATCCATCCACCATGTATCTCTCTCCCGCTCACATACACAGGCATATACATGCAATATCCTTTCCGCGAAGCGTGTTGTTTATATATATGCACACTTCGCTGTTGCGGGTGACACTACCTGAAACTCGCGCTCCGCTGAGTTATATACATGCCCATCGGTCCGGCGAATACGCTGATCTCCGCAAGACATATTTGTGATCATCATCAGATTTCGAATTGCCGAAATTTTGCGCGCGGGTGAGAGAGAGAGAGGAGCCCGGGGAAGTTTCGGCCTGATAGCAGGCAACGCGCCCGGGAGCTTATTTTGCAGGAAATCCTGAATTGGAGCTAAAGTTTTGCGCGCCGTGTGACACGTTTATATGCGCGCTGGGGTTCGGTTCGTTGCCGAGAGTATGGAGGATATGTGCGCGCGGGCTAATGTAAGAGAAGGGGAATGAGGTTTTTGCACGGATTAAAAAGCGCGGGGAGCGAGTGTGAAGTACGGTACAGGTTGCATGGATAATTAACGAGGTGATAATTTCGGTTAATATGTAATTTTCTGGTTCTTCGTGCTTTTTGAATGATTAGTGTAATATTCGTATATAATATGAAATATGCAAAACATTCGTACGTGAAAAAGTGCGCATATTGTACAGAAATGATTAATAAAGATTCCCGATCCCCGCGGTTTAAAATTGAAAATATCATCGCAAATGTAATCAATGCTGTAATCTCGGCGTAAAGATATATAGGAACGCTCATAAAATATTCCGGTATCGCCCGATCGAGAGAGAGGAAGCGCGTTACATCCCATTTCTAAAGTAAATATCTCGTAAATGTACAGGCGCAATTCCGATGCTTTACTGTGATTTCACCGAGCTCGGCTCCCATACCCCGCGGTAGTGGTAGTAGTAGTAATCCTCCTAATGAATGGCAGCGCGCAACCTTTGAGATATAAATTTTTAACATTCCCCGATTGGAAAGCACGGGTATAGGTATATATATATACACACGCTTGAATCAAAGCCTTTTCACGATTGATCCGCAAATATCGGCACTTTACCTCTGCATCGCGATCTCGCTATACCTACCCAGTATAGAATGTATGTTCATCAACGAATGTTTTAAATATTTACTCATACTAATTTTTTAAGACTTTGCGTACGCCACCACGCGATGTCCTTATACGGACTCTTCATCTAAATTCCCAGTCGCTGTCCATTACCGGAACGATATCGGAATGTTAATCGTAAATTATTTAAAATCAGGAGCGAAGCCGCCAAAGTGTTCGCGCTCACTCCCTCGCCTTGTCGGGGTCCTGTTTTATTCAAGCAATCCCCGCGAATTCCTACCTCTCCCCCGGTTCGTCCAACTTCTCTCTCTCTCTCTCTCCCTCTTCCTTGCCACGTACAAGGCGAAAGACCGAGAGAGAGCGAAATAGAGAGAAAAACAATTATTGGAGTAGCACGTTCCGTGCCAAGAAAGAAACGAGGCAAACTACGCTGTGTGTACCGCCTTACACAGGGTAACACACCCGCGGCGGCCCCGGTGTAGTTTACTTTTTCATTCGGCCCACACACAGCTCTCCCTCCTCCTCCTTCTCCGCGTGCTTTAATAAAAGCCGTTGGAGAACGAACGAGTCGGAGCACAGCGCAGCGCGTATAGCTAAAGCAAAAGGAGAAGAAAAAAATCCGCGTATACACAGGAGTTGCCTAGGCTAGGGGGTCACTTACGTATCTCGCCCCGCTGCTGATGCTGCTGCTTGGCTTTTTAATTAATGAACACGCGCGTGCGCGGGATTACCGCCGCAGCACCGCTGGGCGAGGATCCCCCCTCCTACCCCCGCCTCATAGCAATAATTATAATCGTGATTACGCCGCCGCTGCTGCTGCGTCTCGTTATTGCTATTATTATTAGTATTAGTGTTGCGG
>JAPYZO010003425.1:0-12687 GCA_030522905.1 Torymus flavipes
CGGCTCTCCCCTTCTCGGTGCATTCTTCGCCGGGCACCCGCGCGGCGCTTATTACGTCTTTCTTTCTTTCTTTTTTTTGTTCAACGCGAAAACTGCAAGGAAGGGACGGGCACACGTTTGATTAATGCCCGTGACTTAACGGTATATATGCACGAGCGATCGGTATCGCGAAATAAAAAAAAAAATAACGCTGTCATATTCCAAACTTTTCCCGTCGGTGATAAATGGCCCTTGGCGGCCCGAAATTATACAGTTACGCGTATTTATCGGCGGAAAGAATCATCGCAGCGACCGCATCATCATCATATACATATTATAACTGCAAGTGTATAACGATGTGTTTCTTGTTTTGCCTACAGATTCGTCGCATCCCTGGTATGCCTGGTCGCCGTCGCCCACGGGGTAAGTACTCATATATCTATATATACAAGAGACACACGTGCGCGAATCGAGGTGCTACCAGCGACGGCGAAAAGCTCCGTTCGCCGTCCGCGCGGCAAGTGACGAGCGCGCGCGATCGAGCGCTACACTCTTACTCCCCCGCCGTATGGTCACGGGGCGCGTGAGAGCGAGAAGCGGGGGAGATAGATCGGATTTCGGCGAGGAGCTGCTGTGATCGCAGCGCCCTGCGCATGTGTGTGTGTGTGTGTGTTGATGTGTCGGTCTCTCTCTCCCCACCTTCTACTCAATGGTCCCGAGAACGAATGCAACCGGTTGTACGTCGCAGCTGGAGATACTGGCAGGTTGCGGTGTCGTAGGCGCTCGGGGGATTCCCCGCGGGTGATAAGCGGTGTGAGTGGTACGGGATTGCGATTTTAATTCAAGGAATGCTCCCGGTTATCGTTTATGGGTTGGCGGGATGGTTATAATTAGCTATCGTGATGATTGGTTGCTGCATTCGCTGAATTAGCGCTTTTGTCGTTTTATTTAATGGGGATGATTACAGAAGTTTACTGCGCATTCTTTGACATTATTAGATAAGTTTCGATAGTTTTATTTTTTTAGTACTTCAAAGTTTATGAATAGTAATGATTGTTCCTTTTAATTATTTCATGTTATTAAGCAGAAGTAATATTCTAGATTAAAATAACATTTGATTATGTTGTATTGTATAGATAAATGTGGCAGCTTTATTTCATTATTTTCATGTTTTGTTGGTCTTGGTGTCGATTAATAATTTCCAAATTTATAATTGATTGTATTGATTAAATATCAAATATTTTAAAATTTCTTTCAAATATTGTTAACATTTGTGTATTTTATGCGTGACTTATGATTATGAATATTAAATAGCATTTCTTATAAAGTCATTAATATCTATCTTACATTTTAATAAATCGACAAAATAATATTAATTCTTCAACTGAAACAAACACTTTGAGAGAGTAAATAAAAATACCGATTTCTTTTCTCTGCATCTCGCTGGTTAATTTCCCCCATCACTAATTCGGAAATTTACGAGCCTACAAAGATACATTAATAAGAACAGGGAAGAATTAGGACTGGGTCGCGAAGCCGAACATCACACCCGCGCTTCGAAATCAACGTAAATAAAAGGGCGATCCAAAAATACCGAAATATATATATCCTATTATTATTCGTCTCTCGTAGCGACGCTATGCTCTTCGTGAAGACAAAAACGGATTATTATTATTATTATTATATATAAATAGGCGGGGTCTTTTCACCGGGACGTAGGGAAAAGGCGCGCGACTGGTTTGCCTACGCTGCAATGATTTTTCGTTAATTCCTGCGCACACGTTCATTTGCATCGCAGGTTGCGCCGATTGTGGCAGACTTCTTATCGCGTTCCGGGACAAATTTGCGGTGGCGTCAACAGAGCGCTTTGTTTTTGTTTGCACGGCGCGGAACCTGTACTCGAGCGCTATAATATGCGATTGACGGCGCGGGTGATTAATAACTGTTATTTCGTAACTGTATAATTAAGTGGCAAAATATCAAGCTGATGTAAGCCACGAGCTTTATGCTTTTCAGAAGCTTTTTATCGATTTTTCCAATATAAAATACGAGATTTCAGATTCGGTAATCACACGTGATTTCAAAATAATTAACTCCTGTAGAAAATATATTTTACTCTATTTAATACATGATAATTTTTACGTATTTAAATTAATACAAACGTGAATATTTATTAAACAGAAGAAGGTTTTAAATTGCTAGTGTTAGAAGATTATATGTCAGTAATTATATATTTAGTTAAAAATATAGAAGTATAATCTTATATTTTTAATATTATTATTCGTAGTACAGCTAGTACTGAGTTTATTACCGAAACTAGGTAAAGTATTTACGATCTTCTTGTTGTTTCCGAATTGAACTAATTTTGATAATGTTACGCTTTATCTAAGTTTTTATTAAGCGATTTCGTCAACTTAATAAGATTATTGCGGTTACATAGTACGACGGCATTGACGATTTTACATAAAAATTGGCCCTTCGAATTCTTATTACAATTCTTATGAAATTTCGTATATCCTAAAGCTATAATAATCACGTAAACAAAGCGTAAGATAACAAACATTCGATCTAGGTGACGTAAAATAGGTCATTTCATGTTTACATGCTTAATTCATGGCGACGTCAGCGCAAAGGCAAAAAAGGAAATATCGAGGTGATCTTCGGAACTATACGTATAATGTAAATGGGTAACGATATTGACCTGATATTTGAAAACCTCCGTATCGCGTAATAACCCATCGGTCAGTTCGCGTGTCGTTCGAGATCGAGACTTTAAACGTAGTCATCATCTTCTCTCTCTCTCGTTTTTTCGCCTCTTCTCTATTCCCTCTCTCGTCCAAGCTTCGGATGTCGCAAGGGGGCGGGCAATCGAGATGCGGAGGAAGATGAGAAGGAGGAACACACGAGGAAGCGATATACACGAGTGAGCGGGCGGGAGGGGGAAAAAATTGATGACGAGGAAGAACACGTACGCGGACGAGGAGGAAAAAGAGCGAGAACCGAGGAGCCGCAATTGCGTAATAGAGCGCGCGCATCTCTATAAGCTGTCTTGAGCATACGAATGGGCGGCAAAACACATAAACGCGCGCGAGAGCGACAAAAAGCAACGACGGAGACGACGATCCAGTTATCGGTATATACCGCACACGCGTGGGCCTATCTTGTATACGAGAAATTTGGGTTGCCACGCGCTTATATATAGGCTCTTGTTGTGCCGAATCAGATTAGGCTGGCCGCCGCCGTCGTGTGTTTATGCATGGAAATATATCTGCACGCGCCTCACGCGGCAGTGAAAGTGCAGGACAGCGCCGTCGAGCACGCGAGAGATCTTTTTTCGCTCGACTGATAGCGAGGTGGCAAAAGCCTATACCCCGGCTCGAAACCAGAGATCGCGTCGTTGGCGAAAACGCTCTTTTGCGAAATCCGTTACCCCCGGGGCTATTTGCGAAGGTCTTAGAGTGATGGAAGAAACAGATTTTTCTAACGAGCTTTTATTTTTTCAATGTAACAATTTCGTGTATTTAGTAGGCGTATTTGTTCAATAATTTTTCGAATTATTAGAAGATAATAAAATTTGTCTTACTTGGTTATCACGAGTTATTCTAATATACGTTATTTCTTTTATGTTGACTTTTAAAATCATATAAAAAAATAATATTTATCATAAACGTATTTTTATATATGTATACAATTTGTACTATAATAGTTAGGTAAAAAATAATAAAAGAAATACTTTCAAGATTGTCGTAATCTTAGTAAAACGATCACGATAAATAAAGTTATTTGCAAAATCTTCGTATTGATTTACAATCTGTGAGCTTCGGTAATGAATACTTACATCAGTATCGTTCTCGTCGGTAGTAAAACTAGTAGAAACTTGTAAGACTACTTGGCGTAGCGACCGTCGTGCGAAAAGTATGCAAAAAGCGTGGGCATGCGCGCGCGTGCGAATTCAGAATTCCTGATGATGCGATGAAATAGTATAGTTGCGAAAAATCGCCTTGGATATCTAATTCATTAACGCGAAATTGTTACTATCTTTGACCAAATTCAAAACCTGTTGGCCCAAATAATTGCAGCTAAACAAGTAAATCACTGACTTAATTATTCGACGTATAATCTTTGAAGATATGCAATAAATCAATACGCAATAAGCAGCTTAGATAGTAAATGCCTTAAAGATAGTTGGTAGAAAAAATGAATAATTATACAGTTATTATTGTTTTAAAAATGATATAATAATAATATGGTTTCAAGGATGAAGAAAGATCCGTAAAAAATTCAAATACTTGGTGTAAAAGGGGTCATTGTACATGATTACCATAATTTGACACGTGTAGAAAAGAAAGATCAATGTCTGTTAGAAAATCTCATTATTGAGGCATTATTCGATGAATTTATACAGAAGACTTTGTATATGTTAATATAATTTTGAATTAAACTGTGATTTCTTTTAAATAAGACTATGGATAATTAAAAAAATATGTTTAACGTTAGCTCTTACGGAATCTTATTGTACTTTTTATTCATTATTCTATAAAAGGTTAAATGTTAGTCGCATAAAAATAAATACACGAGAATTAAAATACCCATAGTTTTTAAATTATTAGAATTTTTAAATTGACTTAAACAATTTATTATTAACAATAATGTATATTGCTTTTACTCTCAAAATCTAAAATAATTTCGAATTTTTAAAATCTATTGTTTTAAGTATTATAAACCAATTACTTATTGTATCATCAAATCACAAAATCATGTTTTTTTTCAGCGAGACACACGTCCAAATCCATACAACCAATCATGGACAGAAGATGATTCATGGAACACAGAGCACCGCGGCGATCTACCAGGTACATCCTACGATAACTCAGATTACGACGATCACGAGGAAGGCGAAGCTTATCCGGATGAGTATCCAAGACGGCCACCGCCCGTACAAACGCAGAATGAAGTCCAGCGTAACTACTCGACTTCCTGGAGCGCCAACGGCGGCTACGGCTACGACGAACGTCAGACTTACGATCAACGAAACGGGGGAGGGTCGTACTCTCAATCGTCTGGGCACGAGTCTGGTAGCAGAACTCAACAGGAGTCCGGTAGTAGAACTCAGCAGGAGTCCTACGACAGATACGGAGAGCAGGGCTATCCGAGTAGCTACAAAGTTTATCCAGCCCCAGGCTACAATGCCCAGAAAAACTGCACGGGATCTGGCTGCTGTTTTCCTAAGTGTTTCGCCGAGAAAGGAACAAGGGTAAGAAGTATTTTTATGATGGAAATAATAAAGAAATCATTTTTGAAATTAATTTTAGAAGCATTTATATCACTTTCATTTTTTTTATATTTAGATCAGATTTAAGTTTATTTCTTCATACTTTTAACGAAAATTTGTATTTTTTGTATATAGTTTTTATAAATATATATATTATATTTTATAATATTTGTAGGGGCCACCAGGTTTACCAGGTCCAGTTGGACCTAAAGGTGAACGGGGTTTTCCAGGTGCTGAAGGTTTCTTAGGTCCTAAAGGTGACAAAGGGGATCCAGGGCCACAAGGTCAACGTGGTATTCGTGGTGAAAGAGTAAGTTTAATGGAACTTTATTTCATTTACTACATTCGATTCTTCATTAAAAAATAAATCTTTATAAAAATCAGTCTAACAACGATTATAATTTCTTAACAGGGAAAAATGGGTCTTCCTGGTCATCCTGGACAAAATGGAATTCCTGGCGTACCAGGAGCTGCAGGACCTTCTGGTTTACCTGGTAGAGACGGGTGCAATGGAACCGACGTGAGTTCAATATTTGTAATCATTCGTTGTCTAAATAAAGACGTTTAAATAGATTTATAAAAAAATAACTTAAATCAGGGTTCTCCTGGACGTCATGGATCACCTGGAGAACCTGGTCCTCGAGGAGTGCCAGGAGGACTGGGAACTAAAGGAGACAAGGGTGAAGCAGGTCACTGTGGTCGACTATTGGTTGGACAAAAAGGTGAACCTGGTGGCGATGGTGTGCAAGGATCACGTGGTATTCCAGGACCTCAAGGTTATCCTGGAGCACCTGGTCCAAAAGGTGAACTTGGGCCAATGGTGAGTTTGTCTTATCTCAAATCGCTTATTTGAATATTAAAGCATTATCTGAGATTCTTACATCTAACTTATTTTTTTTAGGGTCTAATGGGTCCTCAAGGAATCAAGGGAGAAAAAGGTCATATGGGTCTAGGTTTTGAAGGACAAAAGGGTGACAAGGGTGGAAAAGGTGAACGTGGACCGCCAGGTGAAAGTAATGACGATGGATTTGGACGTACACCTGGTGAGGTAGTAGGTCCCATGGGTGATGCAGGAGCAAAAGGAGATAAAGTAAGCTTACTAAATTTAAAAATTTTTAAACAAAGGAATTTTTGTAGAGTTTAAATTTTGTAATTATTAATCTTCTCAAATATTATATTATTTAAAAATAATAGCGATAGAAAGATTGGTGTATTCGTGATATTTTAAATTAATGTAAAATTGTCGATAGATTGAAAAATGATAACGTACGATTACATGATGAATAAATTTGTATTAATCGCATTTTTGTGATTAAGTTGTATTAATATATAAATAAAAGATTTTAGATATTAATTATTTTTTAGGGAGATATAGGGCCTTATGGCCAGAAAGGAGAACCAGGATACGTAGGAGATAATGGTCAACCTGGGTTAAATGGTCCTAAAGGAGAAAAAGGTCTTCCAGGAGCACCGGGACTTCGCGTATGACAAAATTTATTAATCTTCAAGCATATTGATCATTTTATTATAAATGTTTTAAATATAATTATTATAAACTTACAGGGTAGGGATGGATATTCAGGACCACCAGGACCAACTGGACGCAAAGGTGATCGAGGTTATGATGGAGTTGACGGATTACCAGGTCCTCCAGGTCCAAAGGGAGATGGTGGATTAGATGGGCCGCCAGGAATACCAGGTCTTCGAGGACCTCCAGGTCCACCAGGAGTAAGATATAATTGAACCATCATTTTTACTGCTCGGCAATATGAATAGAAGAATAATTGATGAAGACAGTGGGCACTTAGGTCCAATAGAGTTCAGAACCAAATACATACAATGAGGCGGTATACATAAAATTCGTAGTTGCATCAACAAAAATGGAATATGATTAAAATATAAAAAGAAATAAAAAAAAGTTACAAACAATTAAACGGTTTATGGCTGGTACATAATAAACATAGTCAGATTACAAGAATAATCATTGCTTTGAGCTTTTTATAAGAGCTAAAGAGTTTTTTATAAGACCATTAAAGTAACCGTTTGTAATAAGTTAGAAATGATTTTTGATATACGCTAAAAACTCTATATTTTCAAACATTTTTTGTAGGGCGGCAAAGGACAGCCAGGCCCACCAGGAGAGAAAGGTCCTCGGGGTTATCCTGGTCCATTAGGTTTAAGAGGCTCAGATGGGTATCCTGGTACTCCTGGTCCACGAGGACCAATAGGACCTGCAGGAGGTCCAGGTTTAGCAGGTCTTCCTGGATCAGAGGGTGCACCAGGTGATAAAGGAATCAAAGGTGATTCAGGCCTTCCTGGTTTCCCCGGAGATATAGGGCCACGAGGTTTTACCGGTCCTATGGGTCCGCCCGGTCCAAGAGGTCCTCAAGGTGAAAAGGGACTTTCTATTCTTGTAAGTACCTCATGTATTCTTAACTTTTTTCACATTATTTAGTTTTTAAAACATGTAACTAATGCAATTCAAAAGATTGAGCGAATAAATAAATAAATGTCATTAATTATTGCAATATTATAGGGTCCTGCTGGAATGGATGGAGTTCCAGGAAGAGATGGTGCTAAAGGACAGAAGGGAGAAAAAGGGTATGGTGGACCACGAGGACGGGCAGGTGATTCACTAGAAGGAATTCCAGGAGCTCCAGGTGTAGCTGGTCGACCGGGAGATCCTGGTCAGCCAGGTAGAGATGGCGCACCTGGTTTCCCAGGTCTTCCTGGAGAAAAAGGAGAAATCGGTGGCAGGTGTACTCAATGTCTGCCTGGATTGAGAGGACTTAAAGGAGATCGGGGTTTTGATGGTAACGATGGATTGCCAGGAAGTCGCGGTCCTCCAGGAGAACGAGGTTTCCCAGGTGAACCAGGACTTGATGGTTTGCCTGGTCCGACTGGTCTTCCTGGTGTGCGGGTGAGTACTTGTATACTTTTGCTGCCTTCTAGAGGAAGCTTTGTAAGAATAAATAAAAGAGTTTGAAAAAATATGTTAGAAATGTTGTTTAGCACATTTTGTATAAAATATATAAATACATAATTTGACAAAGTATTTTAATTTATTATGGCGAAAATACTTGAATTATAATTATGCTTTATTTGTAAATTGTAGGGTCAGGATGGTATACCTGGTAACCCCGGAGTTCAAGGAGAGCGAGGTAGAGATTGCCTTCTGACAGATGAATTAATAAAGGTAGATAAAGGTCAGAAGGGTGAACGTGGAGATGCTGGAAGACCAGGACCCACGGGACCTGAAGGTCCTTATGGAGAGAAAGGCATAGCTGGAAGTCCCGGTTTTCCTGGAACAAAAGGAGATGGAGTATGTTGATTTTAATAGAAAACTTATTATAATTTTGATGTATTTTAATAACAAATTTATTATATCTAGGGTGATCGAGGATTCCCGGGACAAGACGGCATACCAGGAAGACCCGGAGTTCCAGGTCGCAAAGGTGATATGGGATTGAGTGTTAAAGGTGAACCAGGTGATAGCGGAAGAGATGGATACCCTGGAGGTAAAGGTGATCATGGCGAACAAGGTCCAAAAGGAAATCCGGGTATGTAAACTATTAAAAGATTTTAAAGAAATTTGCAATATATTTTATTAAATGACAAACTAATTTTCAAATGGTATTTTGTCGCGTGTATAGGTACTTGTCCACCTATAAGTTTGACGGAAGCTGCTTTCGGTCCCCCAGGAGACAGAGGTCTAAAAGGCGAGCCAGGTCTTCCAGGTTACAACGGAGAGAAAGGTGATAGAGGCTATCCCGGTGATACGGTAAGTGAACTATTAGTTTTATTTACTTAATTACACGAATATGATATAGTTGCTACATCGTTTTTTTAGTATTGTTTTCAATTGAACACATGTTGATAATTTTATAATTATTTGTCTATCTAAATGATCAGTTTTAACGTGGGTTAAATGCTCGAAAGATTATTATATTAGTTTATTATTTTGTGTCAAGTATGTATTTGTTGATAAATTAAATTTATTCATAATTCAAGGGTTTACCGGGACCTCCTGGTACAATCGGTTCACCAGGACCAACAGGACCTCGAGGATTACCAGGTCCGAGAGGAGACAAAGGTAACACAGGACCCATGGGTTTCCCTGGTGAACCAGGGCTACCAGGACCAAGAGGATTACCAGGTTTTGGTGGTCAAAAAGGTACTAAAGGAGAAGCTGGAATATCAATGAAGGGAAGTCAAGGATTACCTGGGCCACAAGGACCCAAGGGAGACAAAGGTTTATTCGGACCTGTAGGAAAAGACGGTCCACCCGGTTATACTGGTTTGACAGGATTTGGAGGCGAAAAAGGTGATACTGGAGAACCCGGACTCAATGGTATTCCTGGAATGCCCGGTGCTAAAGGTGATATTGGACCTATTGGACCACCAGGACCAGCTGGAATTCCTGGAACTCCTGGAACAGATGGACCTAAAGGTATAATATAAAACTTTATTAAAAAATATCAATTGGTTTACATTGCTGTAAATCTTTTGAATTAAAATTTAGGTGAACCGGGATTGACTGGAGAAAATGGAAGAACTGGACTACCTGGTTTACCTGGTCCAAAAGGAGACTTAGGAGTACCTGGTATTGATGGACCCAAAGGTTTCCCTGGACGTAGAGGACCTCCAGGACTACAAGGTAATCAACATCTTTGAGTCATAATTTATTTTGTAAAAAATTTTCATTTTTATTTTTGTATGAATTTCTAGTTTTTTGTTTGTATAATAAAACCAAAGAAATATTGTCTTGGTAACTGATCAATACTGGATTATTTGGTTCTATTCATTTTTTAATTTGTAAACATAAATAAATACAATGAGATTCAAATAAAAGGGAATAATCTGGAAAAATGGTGCCCATATGTCTAAAGTTAATGTATAAAAAAATGATTGGAATTTTTAGTATTGAAAATAACTTGATAGTAAAATTTTACTTGCCTTTTAAAATATTAAAATATATTAGATTACTAAAATTATGTTTTGAAAACAGCAATATTACAAAATTATAATCTTCATGATATTAATTAGGACGACCTGGACTCGACGGTGCACCTGGAGTTAAGGGAAAAATAGGAGAGAAAGGCTTGCAAGGCTTTCCAGGAATGCCTGGCATGGATGGTAAACCTGGACGTTCAGGAGAACCAGGCCCGAAAGGAGATATTGGTTTCCCTGGTGAACCAGGGCCAATGGGACCAATAGGTATTGAAGGAGAGAAAGGTGACCGGGGAGAAATTGGTTTCACTGTAAGTAATAACTGTATATACTATAAGAAATCGATAGGAGGATGATTCCAAAAAGAATTTAATATATAGTTATTAATTTAAACTTGAAACATTTATTAAATTTAATAGAAATTACTAGCGCTGTGCACATTGATAGAGTTGCATGTAAATCGTTAGTATTTTTGGACATATAGAGCGTTATTTACTTCCCTAACAAAACAGTTTTCAATAGTTCAAGCAATAGTAAATTAAGTTTTCTTGAAATATAATTTGTTATTATTCATTATCATAGGGACAAAAAGGAGACGCTGGTGAGGTATCAGAAAAAGGGCAGAAGGGTGAACCAGGAATGCCTGGAATAAGAGGTCCTACAGGACCAGCAGGTCGAGATGGAATTGATGGACCGAAGGGTGACCCTGGTCTCCCTGGTTACGGTCGCGATGGCCTACCTGGAGATAAGGGAGAACCGGGATTACCAGGCAGAGACGGTTTACCTGGAATGAAGGGTGGAAAAGGTGATCTTGGACTTCGTGGTTTCCCAGGAGGAAAGGGTGATACTGTAAGTATTAATGTTCATTTCGATATGATACTACACAGAAAAAAAGTTTGAAAGAGCATTTGCGCTGGTAGTGGTAGAGCAGCGCTTCCACCGGTTAGGCGAAAGTCGATTCAGTCGATCAAAATACGCACGGACTAGTTTTGAGTAGATCTTTTTAAATTTGAGCGGAAACTTTTCCCACGTCCGCATCAATGGAATCGCCGCGCTTTTTGATTTGCTCTTATGCGGTTGAATACGTGCCCAAACTTTTTTGTCTGAATAAATGAAATATTTTTTCGATATAAAATGTTAATACGGACATACTATAAATAGGGATTCCCTGGAGTCCCGGGAGAGCCAGGAATACCTGGAATAGATGGTAAAGATGGTGATAAAGGCGATCTGGGACCTACTGGCATGGCTGGTTTCCCAGGATTGGATGGAGAAATGGGTGCACCGGGACGGCCTGGAATTGATGGACCTAAAGGAGAAAGAGGATTGGAAGGTAATTTTAAATTATTTAGTGTGTAGCAAATTATATGAATAAACATTTGGAAAGAGTAAGTACTAATTTTCTATCTAATTAGTTTCTAAACATAACTTTTAAACTATCTTGAAATATACTTTTACTAGATACCTGTGGAACTAATTTTTTTTTCCACTATTCTATGCTATGTTTTATGCGTATCTAAATCTATACACTTATTATTTATCTTTATGAAATAAAACTCAAAAAATTATAAAAATAATTTAAATTTCAAACAATTATTTAAAATTAATTTTTTTTTAATAACTCTGCTATATATCTTCGATCTTTTAATATCAATCTTTTATTGTTATTTTAAGGTATTGAGGGACAAATTGGTTATCCTGGTGTGTCTGGAGAGAAAGGTGATCGGGGACCTCCTGGTTTGACGGTCAATGTTAAAGGAGAAAAGGGAGAGCCTGGTTTGCCTGGTTATCCTGGACGTGATGGAGACAAAGGAGACAGTGGATTCCCTGGATCACCTGGATTTATTGGTGAACGGGGTGATAAAGGAGAAGTAGGTAGCCCAGGATTCCCAGGTCCACCCGGTCTTCCAGGTGACAAAGGTAAGCAAGATAATTATATGCACGTTTTATAATAAATAATTTGAAAGGAATAAGAACCCACAAAAATATACGTAAAGTAAACCAAGTTCTTTATAATAGCAGTGAATAATTATGAAAATGTAAATTTGAATAAGAGTTATACATATTGGCAAGAGCATGACTATTATAGCTATAACTTAGAAACTTATAGTTATTAGAATGTATTATTTGAATATTTATAAGTTTATCAATCATTTGAAAAATTATTCTAAAAGTGACCTTGGTAGAAGTTATACTACAGAATTAAAGGATATTATATAGGACTAGTATATAGAGTGTCTGAATGTTATTAATTGACAATATAAACCTCATAAAACGTTTAATATTTTTTACTTCAGTAGTTAAGGGGACAAGCCATGGTTAAAACTGAAAAAAATAACAATAAATATTTTGATTAATAATAAATTCCAGTTGTAATCTTCAACTTAAATTTTTTTTTCTATGATAAGTAGTATTATTACCTACAATTTCCGCCTGTAGTTAGCTGATAATATACATCTGGCTCTTGCGTACAATATCATAATGGT
>JAPYZO010003426.1:0-15682 GCA_030522905.1 Torymus flavipes
TAAGTAATTTAATTTTTAAGACTGTAAGACCGATGGAAAAATTCTTATCAGTTTATGGTAAATTACAGTCGACGTAAGTAATATTTTTAATTATATACTATACATGTAGGATCGATAAATTCATTTGGAGGAAGAAAAGTGTGAATATATTGGCAGCGGTTTTGTTTGTTTTTCTCAAAACTGTGAATTTCGACATAAGCCCATTTTGCACGCAGTCCCTCATTCTTTATAGATTACAAATATATAATATTTGGGACTCAGAGCAAAAATAAGTTAAGTTCTATGCTTATATATTATAACGATTGCTGGAGATCAGGCCAACCGTTATTTGGGAAAAACATATACAACAATATTTTTCCGCCAATATACTTAATTCACGAGTATAGCGATTAATCAGAATAACACAATGCACATTACACTCATTCATTGATCAATAAAAACTCATCTTCGTACGGGGAAAAATAACTTATACATTTATTTTAGCGTAATACACTAGTATACAGAATAAATTACTAACAATACAAAACTGGATGGGGCACCAGGTACGCGCGCTTTCGTACCAACTAGCGCGATACGGAGAGCACGATTGCTCCGGAACAGCCGTTCTTCCTAATGCAGCTCCAGCTACATGCATTTACGATTCACTGGATACACATTACTTGTGAGAGAACTCGAGACAACTATAGCTTTAGTTACACACAATAAACGGGCGGGTTCTCTATAAAATGTGACGCCGCGAGCGCACACACACGCGGGTATTTCGGCGATAGGAAGGAAACAACGGGGACTTACTATGCGCTGCGGCCAAGTGAATTGTGGCAGACACTCTCTCTTCGGCGACGACGGCCAGGGGGATCGAGGGACAGAAGGCTGGAACGGCAGCTAACACGCACTCACCATACACGGAAATCTATTTGAGGCACAACTGCACTCCTTCGACACGATTCTCTAGCTCGCGAGACGAGGCTAAGCTGCTCTCCGCATGCACGCTGCAAAGCAAGTACCGGTCAGGCTGCTAGCTGGCGAGCATCCTCCCTCCTTGGGCTAGTCCGCCAGATGTCGGGTTCCTTCGGCCGCATGCTGCCGATCATGGCTCGCAGCAGCTCCTCGGCAGCGGCGGTGGCAACAGCGCGCTGGCTCCATCGTAGCGGCAGTGGCGCTGCCAGTCGCTGCTTGTAGGTTCGACAGGGCAGTGGGGCGGAGGGAAATAACTCGGGAGCGGACGGACACGTGTGTGCGCGACTCTCGCGTGGCTTTTTCCGGGATGTGGCCGGCACCACGTCACAATATACAACCTAACCCGTTTTTGCTTTCACCTCCTTATATTATATATATACACACAAAAAATACTCTTAAAAGTACGTATAAGAGTACAAAGAGTACATACGAGAGTGTGAAAGAGTACAGTGAGTACAAAGAGTACGTACGTAAAAAGGCGACACGATTATTTAAATAATTTTTAAACCCAAGCAGATGGGAGTTACGAGGAACACGGATGTAATGGAATTTCAGAGATGTACAACCATAAGCAAGACAATTGTTTAAATAATTTTTAAATCCAAGCAGCCGGCGAAGACGAGGTCCAAGCGTATATGAGAATTACGTAGACGTACAATAAGATTATATAAAGAATTTTTAAACCCAACTAGCCGGAAAGTACAAGGTCCAATCATATTATACGGAATTACGTAGAAGTGCAACAATAAACACAACAATTCTTTAAATAAACCTATTGCACGTCTACATAATTTTCATATACGCGTGGACCTCGTCTCCCCCGGCGGCTTGGGTTTGAAAATTCTCTCCGTTATTAGCTAATATTCGTTGACCTCGTACTCCCCGGCAACTTAGGTTTAAAAGTTATTTAAATAATGGTCTGCTTATTTTAAAAATTATTTAGATAATCGTATTTCACGTTTACATAACTCTCATTCACGCGTGGACCGTGTACCCCCCGGTATAAAAATTATTTAAATAATCGTGTCGCACTTTTACGTATGTACTCTTTGTAAATTATTTAGATTTTCAATAAAACACTAGAATTGTATTACTTTCCCACTTCTTGATATCTTAGAGAACTACCTTAACCACAAATAGACGGGAGATACAGGTTCCGCGCGTATACGCGAGCACGTCAGACGGGCATACAAGGCTAAATAATTATTTTCTGCCCTCCGGCCGGAAAGCGCCAACTTCCCGGCCGCTGCGCGAAACGAAGTTGCCGCTTTCCGGCGCCGTCGAGCAGAAAAATAGTATACTGTACATGTGATCTGAGACATTTCTTATTTTACTGGCCTAGGGTCGTAATATACTATTTAATGATTTCTAACGGCAAGTAGGCGGGAATGCAAGATCTGCGTGTATACGGGAGGGGGTCAAACGTGTATACATGGCAAAAAAATCATTTAAATAATTCCATGCGTATACGGGAGCAAGAAAGTCGTGCATACAAGGCAAAATCATCAATTAAATAATTCTTCATCACAAGTAAACGAGGGATGTAAGTTCCACGCGTATACAGCAGCGCGTCAGACGTGTCTACATGTCAAAATAATTACTCAAATAATTATTAAGCGTAAGTAGGTGGGGGATGCGAATTCCGCGCGTATTTGCTATGTGCATCTGCTCGGAGGGGATAAGTGAAACTACGGAAGCGCTAGGGGTGATCAAAATCATAAGTACATATCTACTACGTAACCTCTAAATAGGTAAAAAAGAATAATTTATTTTAATATCAAACAAAATAACACTGTCTATTTATAAGCGAAAACATCATTTACTTGTAGATCTTTATACTGACAAGAGATGTGCAAGAAACCATAGTTATTTTAGTATTTATCATATGTTTTTAAGAATTCCCCATAAGCCACTATGTTAAAATATCCCAGAAAATGTACTCCGACTCACAGCGAATACGGCAAAGCGGCAGACATGTATACATGGCAAAACAATTACTTGAATAATGCTTAACCGCAAGTAGACGGGGGATGCGGATTCCACGCGTATACGGGACCCCGTCAGACGGGTATACATGGTAAAATAATTATTTAAATGATTCCACCCGTATACGGAAGCAAGGCAGTCGTGCATACAAGGCAAAATTATTAAATTAAAATAAAAATTAAAAATAATTATTTAAATTATTCGTCATCCCAAGTAGGCGGGGGAGGCGAGTTCCATGCAAATGCAGGAGCGCGTCAGACGTATATACATGGTAAAATATTTATTTAAATAATCCTTAATCCCCAGTTACAGGAAGATGCCAGGTCCGCATCTATGTGGGAGCGAGTCAGACGTGCATACAAGCCTAAATGATTAATAAAAAATATTCGTTAACCACATGTCATAGGGGGATGCGAATTCCACGCGTATACGACAGCGCGTCAGACGTGTATACATGGCAAAATAGTTATTTAAATAATTGTTAACCCCCAAGTAAGCGGGGGATACGAGTTCCACGCGTATACGAGACTGTGACAGACGTGTATACATGGTAAAATATTTATTTAAATAATTCTAAACCCCAAGTAAGCGGGGGATTCGAGTTCCACGTATAATCGGGAGCGCGTCAGACATGTCTATAAGTAAAAATAATTCTTAATCGCAAGTAAGAGGGAGATGCGCGTGGAACTCGGATCCCCCACCGACTTGGAGTTAAGAATTATTTAAATAATTATTTTGCCATGTAAACTCGTGTGACGCGCTCCCGTATATGCATGGAACTCGCATCCCAAATTGCCTTTAAAAATTATTATAATAGTGATTTAGCCTTGTATGCATGTCTGGCGCGCTCCGTATATGTGTGGAATTCGCATCCCCCGCTTACTTGGGGATAAGAATTATTTAATTAATTATTTTACCTTGTATGGACGTCTCACTCGCTAACATATACCCGCGCACTTGAAATCCCCCGCTTACTTGGGGTTAAGAACTATTACAATAATTATTTTATCATGTATACCCGCTTGACGCGCTTTCGTATATTTGTGGCACCCACAACGCCCACCTACTTGGGTTTATGAATTATTTAAATAATTATTTTTCCTTGTATAGACGTCTGACACGATCCCGTGTCCGGATGAAACTTGCATCCCGCGCTTACTAGAGGTTAAGAATTATTTAAATAATTATTTTGTCATGTAAACTCGTGTGACGCGCTTCCGTATACGCGTGGAACTCGCATCTCCCGCTTATATAAGGTTAAGAATTATTTAAATAATTATTTTGTCATGTATACACGTCTGACGCTCTCCCGTATGCCCGTGGAACTTGCATCCCCCGCCTAATTGCTGTTAGGATTTATCAAGATAATTATTTTGCTATGCATACATGTTCGACGCACTCCCGTATACGCGTGGAACTCGCACCCCCCTCCCTACTTACCGTTAAAAATTATTAATAATAATTATTTAGGCTTGTATGCACGTCTGACGCGCTCTCGTATATGTGTTACGTTACGTATTTTCATATTTTTTATTTTTTTTAATAATGGCTAATAAAAGCCAATAATTTTCAGATTCTAAGTTCGTTTATAATACTGAACAGCAGAATGAGTTCTTTGTAAGGTATATTTTCGAGGCCACAAAGAATTCTTTCTTCTTATCGCGCATTTTTCAAGTAATATAACCTTTTCCTGTGAGGGGAGGTAGTTGATCTAGGCTCCCGACGCTGACCACGCAGCAACAAGCTAGCCGTCGCACATGCCCTCGGGGCGGTCGAGGCTGCCACGAGGCGACGGGGGCAGCACGTACTGGAGCTAGCACAGTTACCGACTCCGGAGAGCGTCGGAGTGCGAGAGAGAGCGAATGTGTGAGAGTGGGGCGCCGGGGATTGAGAACGGACTCTACGCGTGGCTTGAAAAAGGCGGCGCGACAGAGTTGAGCCGTACTAAAAAGAAATAATAGCAGCAAAGTCGACACTCATTAGTGTATTAAAATTTAACAAAAGCTAATCTGAGTTTATAGTTGACAATTATAGGGAGTAGCAGCAGTAATTTATATTATCATTGTCTTCGTGCTGGATTGCGAAGTATATCCGATTTGTTTCTGTGCATATTGCAACATTGTACTTGCTACTGTATGTAACGGTGGTCTTGTTCCCCCACATATATGCATGGTTCGGGTTTTATACTTTTATACTTTTTCATAATTATACATTCAAAGAAACAGTTATCGGTTGACAGAAATTTTCAATTTCTGAAACCAATTGTATCGTAGAATATCGTACGTTTAATTTTATGTTGGATGAACCCTCATTTCACCGGGTCGTAAAAATATATAATCCGTGAATATTATGTACAATAAGTTGCCATAGTTCGTTACCATTATTATACATTGATAATTTATGTTAATAAATTCCTTTTTATCGGATTCGGTTGTACGACTACGAATATACATGTATGCCCATGGGGCTTAAAAACGCGCCTGCCACTTTCCAACGGCTCATGGACCAAATCAAGAGAGGACTCGATTGCAAGGAGATGCTTGTTTATATGGATAATGTTATCATCCATGCTAATTGTTTAAAGGAACACGAAAAGCGTGTACGGAAATTTTTTAATCGACTTGCTTTGACCCGACCCGTGCTCCAATCCGAAAAGGTACACTTTCTGCGGAGAAAAGTCGCCTTTTTAGGTTATATTGTCAGTGAGAAATGGGTAAAGCCAGACTCCAAGTAAATAAAAGCCGTGAGCGATTTTCCGCAACCTAAGGGTATCAGAAACATCCGGAAACTTCTTGGATTGACTGGCTATTATTCAAGATTATGCGAAAATCGCTAAACCCTTGCATGATTTATTAAAAAAAGACAAGGACTTCAACTGGGAGGAGGATCAACAGGTCGCTTTCGAAACTCTAAAAGAACGACTGTGTGCACACCCCATTTTATTGTTTCCTTATTTCGAGAAAACGTTCACCTTAACTGCCGACGCCTCTGACACGTCCGTCGGAAATGTTCTTAGTCAGCAACAAGATGGGTTCGACCAAAGCCGAAAAAAATTATAGTGCCACCGAAAAGGGATGTCTCGCCGTGCTATATGCTCTCAATCAATTCAGACCATATCTATTGGGGTGGAAGTTCATGCTGGTAGCTGATCACGAGCCGTTAAACTGGATGCACAGCCGGAAAGACCCCGGCCAGCGGCTGATGAGATGGATGTTCCGATTCACCGGCTATGAGTACACCTTTAAGTATAAACCCGGTATACTAAATTATAACGTGGATGCCATGTCACGCAACCCCGCCGATGAACCGTCAGAGGGCCACCTTAATAAGAGCCTCAAGAACATCAAGGCCTACGTGATGATGATGAGGAAAAACGACGAGCCTAAACCTACAAAAATGCCAGTGGTTGTCTCAACATCAACGGAAAAGTTAATTCAACCCCAGGCCGAGGCTAACCCGCAGCTCCGATTAGACACGGCACCGGAACCCGTAAGTGCGACCGCACGGCGGGGTAGAGGTCGTCCTGTTGATTCTAAAACCCGTCGGGTCATTCCGAGGTTAGACTCTAGTGTCATTGCACACCGAACTCGGATGCGAGCGGCTGCCAATAAAGGTCTAGCAAAGGCTTCACCAACAATAGTCAACAAAAGTAAAGGTCCCTCGCCACCAGTTAGCCCAGCCAGTGGGCCCAGCGAGGTTGGAGGCCAGAGCCCTGTGGTAAAGTCGTCCCAGATTGAAGCCAGCTCCACTTCCCGGGAGGGAAGAACTTCTACAATCCCAGCGCGCGGTAGCATAGACTTGTCTCAAGGACCGCACTTTATGTAATCCTCAAACTCCTTCCTCTCGTCCACTGGTATTGACGAAGATATCGATTCGAACTCGACTCCCCCTGTTTACGACCCTTGCCGGAGTTTTTTGAGAGAAAACGACTCAGGCGAAGATCCCGCGGAATCAGCTAGTGAGGACCCCGATTCCGACGAAGAACTGCCCGCAGAAAAAATAGACGTTTACGTCACGCCTGTGTCGTTCTCTGAATCAAGTGACGACCAAAAGGATAACCAACTGGGTAACGCTAGAGGCCAAGAGATTTGAAGAGAGCCTCCGCATCCATAAGAACAAAACAAGAATAGAAGAGGATCTAGAAGAGGAATCAAAGATCGAGTTCCCTAGCCACTTCTCAGACGGAGACAAAGTCCCAGACGAAGTACAAGAATGTTTGAGTGCAATGGACCCTTATGATCCTGAAACACTAAATGACGACGTTATGGCTCAACGAGTTCGAGAACTAATAGAGAAGACGGCGGAGTTGTCTCAATTGCAGATAGACACTGACGAGCCCCATGGCCGCGAACCAGCCACTCCTGGGGCTGCTCTCGGAACTATCCTTGCAAAAACTATCCCAGCTGCTCCAACAGAAAGAAAGCAGAGTGTACGATTCCCCAATTTGAATAAAATGAAGGAGGAGGAAGAAGGAGAGGCTGTCCAAGTTCACTACGAGCACCCACCCCTGGATACACTCGCTCTTTTTATGTCCATGATGGGCCATCAACGTCCTCTGAATCAATACGCGATTTCATCTTCTCCTACAGACACTGACTATTCAAACGATTCGGAAACAAGGGCGAAGGGCCCAACTGATCCAATACACGATTCGCATTCACCGTTTTTCGTAACCCTCAAGAACAATGTCGTCATGTCCAGGGAAGGTCTTACCTATAAGAGAAACAACTTTGTGCACCTTATAGCGAGGGATTATGAACTCAATATACCTGTATCTTGTTTGCTCTCAGAAATCGGAGCCATAAATAAGGGCTCACTCAAGGCAAAGAAACCCAAGGTTGACCAAATCCTTATAACTCACTATAAGAATCACAACGTATTATCTCTGGTGGCCTTGGATCATTATTACTCGTCGATCGATGTTACAATTTTGAGGAAGACTCTAGGTAAGCTTCGAGACATAATGAGAAGGAAGAACCTATACAGCTTTCGGATATCGCGAAAGGGGGATTTGGCCGACAAGCTGGACCCCGGACTTCTCGCCGAGCTTGTTGTCGATACCTTTCGAAAGAGCACCATCAAGGTCAACTTTTGCTACGCGCATACATAATTACCTCCCGAAAGAGAAAAATACGAAATTATCAGAACTCTCCACAACAGTTTGATTGGTGGCCATAAAGGTATAAATCAAACCTACAGGAAGATACAACAACAATATCATTGGCCAGGCATGCGGAATGAGATTCTCGACTATGTAAGGAGATGCCCAGAATGCCAGACGAAAAAGATCGAGAGAATCAAAATACGAGAGCCCATGATCCTTACGTACACCCCCATAGAAGCCTTCGACAAAGTGTCCATTGACACCGTAAGAAAACGACCCCAAGAGGTCAGCAAATGCCATTTGCTGACTATGCAATGTAACCTTACCAAATACCTTATTGCGATACCTATACCCAACCTAAAGGCTACCACCATTGCTGACTGTCTTGCTAAATATTTAATTTGCCACTTCGGGGCACCTAGAGCTATATTGTTCGATCGAGGGACTAGTTTCTTGTCGGAAGTGGTAGATGGGTTAATGAGGATGTTCAAAATCCATCAGCTAACTACATCGGGCTATCACCCCCAAACTAATGGATCGCTCGAGCGAAGTCACGCCCCCCTTATGGATTTCATCCGTACCTATTCCGCGAAATTCGATGACTGGGGTAGTTTGGACCCCATTCGCCTCTTTCGCGTACAACACTAGCGTACATAGCAGTACTAACTTTACCCCGTTTGAACTCGAATACGGCCGTGTGGCGTGATTCCCCATGAAAATCCCTAAAGCCGAGCTGCACACGTACAATCTCTATTTAAAAGACCTTGCGACCCGATTAAACGAAGTGAAAATTACCACGGGGGAAACACAAATTTAAGCAAAAACTCGCGCCAAAGAAAGATACGATAAAAAGGCAAAGCCACTAAAGACAAGAGTAGGTGATTATGTGTCGGTTTTAAACAAACCCAGACGATCCAAATCCGATAGTTTTTACAACAAACCCGTACGTGTGTAATCTTAGAACTACTGAATGGCAAGTAGGTTCGCAAACATATGGACAAGCTTAAGCTCGTTCCCCCGAGCTGTGACTAATCGTTTTGCATGAATTTCTTTCTCTCCTATCATCCTACTATGACCTTGCTAGCTTACGCTTCTCTTCTATGCTTCTTCACCGTGCGACCCCTCCTTGGCATCCACTATGAGATAACGGCCACCACGGCGAGCCCAGGCATTTATTACGAGCGGGTACAAGCTGTGAAAATTCGAAAAGAGGGCCGGAGGGTCGTCATTTACATAGACGTCCCTGTACTACTAAAAACTCATGGCCCAACTCAGTTTAGCCGCCAACAATGCTATCTATTCCTAAATGCGGACGCCATGGAGGTTAAGCTCCGGACCTTGAATAGCAGACACGAGGAGATAAAAATGGCCACTGACAACATGGATGTAAGAGAACCCGAACCAGCAACCCTAGTTGACGGGAGAAGGATGGCCCCACTTGGAATAATCGGCCGTCTCAGTAAGAGCCTCTTTGGTTTCTTCACCGATGAAGATGCGGACCTAATCAATAAAAATATCGATAAGCTGTTCCACGATGAATCAGAGCTTGTAAAACTTTCTGACGAAAAGATTCACCTTACGTCGGCTGGATTAGAGGAGCTTTATAATATAACTGCTGCGCATCGCCTTATCTTGAAGAATATGATGGCGCAATTAGTTGGTAGACAGTCATTTGCTGTGGGAATTCAATATATTCTCTGTCCAGGCCGAAGCCAAGATCGATCACCTTATTTACAATAACCAGAAGTTACTTAACATCCTAAACTCCTTGATAGACCGTAACCGAACTCCATCCCGGGCTGCTACAGAAAGTGACTCTCCACCGCATTGCTGTGGACATAAGCCAACACAAAACTACCTTGGAGCTCCCGATACCTCTCCACCATCTCAGAGCAGAGGGGTTGGCGAAAATTGGTGTAATAGATGCCACCTGTCATAACGGAAAGATCCTTGTCAGTCTAACTTTACCCTTGACTGGCCGGATGTCATATGACTTATACAAACTTCATCCGTTGACTATCCCACAGGCCCTACGAAACCGCACGCATGGGGCGGCGTATAGCATTCCTAGGAATCACGCACATAGCCCTCAGTAAAGATCAAGAAACTTATCTTCCTCTCAACCAAGATCAGGTAGACAAGTGCATAGGTACTTATTACGGATGAATCTGCTCTACAGGAGGAGTTACGCTGACACCTCAAAGGGGATGCGAAATTGAGATGCTGCTTCAGCCTAGCCAGACTGCAGTCACTGATTCTTGTAGCGTAGCCATTAGAAGAGACCTAACGACGAAGTGTTCTCACTTGGGAGTTGATGGAACATGGCTGTTCGCTACCCTTGTGGAGGAAAGACTTCGTATTTCATGTTCAGGAGATAGATACGAGAACGCCAGATTGCAAGGGGTCGGTATATTAAGGTTAGCTACCTGATGTTCAGCAAGGACCGGGCCCGCGACCTTAATCGGGAAGGATGTCAAAGGTTCCACGGTCCAATACCTTTGCGAATCCGGCACCCTCCTAAACGTCACTAACCTATACCCTATATTGAAAGATAACGTGACGCTAGAATATCTCCCTGGGACGGAAGACACCGGACCGATGTCGTCCTGGACCACACATAGGCAATCATTGAAAGCTATTACAACACGATTGGACAAAATTGGACGACATAGTCGAACCTCCACCTACGCGAACCACTTCACGAATGAAGGCCTTACGATACAAGCTATAATCATCATAGGGTTTGTCACTTTTGTTGGATGCAAGCTGTGTCGTCAACCCAGAAGATCGGATGCTAAAGCCCTCATCACAACCTCTATGGATCCTAATCCGGGGATAATTAAACCTCCACATCCGCCCACCTTGTCTATGCATGCAGCCGAACTACACTGTGTCCTGTGCAAACCGCGGAAACAGACTGATTTCATGTCACCTTATAGCCTCGCGCGACCATCAACACCGGCATCGTTACACCCCCATGTCTCGCGACGTTATAATCACCTGCGGGAAGGACCTTACACCAGAAGATATCAAATCATATTTTCAATCAGCCGGCACCCTAGTCCACATTAATATAATCTCTGAAACGTTCACTACTCACACGGCTAAGTTAACCTTCGACACCATCGAACAGGTAGAAAAGGCTGAACAAGAGAAGGATTTGTGGTTGTTGGAGGCAATTTTGTTTGGCGCTCATCATCGGCTACCCTAGCCAGATGGGCCGAGACGAGTCTACATTGCGGGCTTTTAGATCTTATGGGTCCCGTTTCCAGTTGTAGACTGCCGTTGCCCGTCGACCTAGCCTATCCCCGCCCTCTCTCTTCTTCCCCCAAAAGTCGTAGTCATCTGATTCCACCGCGTCCAGTTCGTGTGGCTGCCCTGAAGGACTCTCGTAGTTATCTCAGCGAGGAGCCTCCTGGACAGACCAAGACCCAACAAGAAGTCAGCGAACGCCGATGACCAAATGCTCCTCCATGAGACGGTGCACGTAGAGAACTCAACTTTTTCTCTATACTTGCCGCACCGAGATCTTACGGCGCAGCGAACGTCAAGATCCTCGGCATATTTAGCCATCTTGCGTTGATGTGCATCGCTCAGGGGCTTCTGTCCGCGAACTACCTGCGAGTCTATTACGCATACACTATCGTCCTTGGCCGCCACCAGCTCGGGCTTGTGTATCCCTGCTCTTGTTGGGATTTGAGGCTCCTCTGTTACTTCCCATCCCTTATCCCGTAGGCCTGAGGCAAGAACTCGACACACGGCATTGTGTCGCTGGATACGACCGCCGTGTGTTTGAAAGCATGCTTGGATGACATGCGCAGTTGTCTCCATGGAGTTACAGCCTGCGCGGCATGATGCCGGTCTCTCGGCTCTACGGAATCCGCGCGATGTTCTTATTTACGTTGGGAGGGAGTTTATCCGAACATGATGGTATTGGACATAGTTCCGCCCGGGCATGCCGACACTCCCAGCGTCAATCCAGTGTGTAGACAGGCTGGACTTTCCACTCTCGCGTAGCTCCTTCCCGTCAACCGACTTGTATAGGCACTCGGCCTACCACTTGTCACCCGTCTCTGATGTTAAAAGACTCTCACTTTGTCGTGTAAGGGCCCTCTCAGCCCACAGCAGGCGCCTTGTCACAGTTGGAGACTGCAACGCAGCACGAACCAAATCCGGAATTGTGGTGGTAAATGATGGTATTCCGAGGCCACCAAGTCGGCACGCGGTATGGAAGTACGCTGTGGGAATGTCGGCCGGGATCCTCAGCCATTTTCGAATCGCCGCACGCACTCGCTTATCGAGCCACCGAAGGTAGCTCCAGCAAGGATGAGATAGTAATAGAAACGGCCGAAGAGATAGCAGCGCATTATCTTGAGGCGCTGCTGTGGCTTGAGCGGGGCTCGGGTCAACCTGTCCAATTCCTCGTTCATTACTCTACCGGGACGCTCGACCCTAATGGGTCTGAAGTCTACCCCCAGGTACCACCACTCTTGCGAGGGCGTTAGTTGTACCAGATGGTTTTCACTTCTGAGGTGGAATTGGGGGTAGTCAGTACCTTGTACTTCTTTAGCTTCCCTGCAAGAACGATGGACAGGGCCACACACTTGTTGTCATTAAGTGCTAGCCCCATTCTCTGGGCCGTTTCCTCGGCGATATCGAGAAGGCATTTCATGCCCATGCTGGTGGATGAGACCAAGATTACGTCGTCCGCATACGCTAACGTGTTAATGCACTGGTCGTGGAGCTCATATCCGATGTCGCTGGGTAACGCTTAGCCAAGATCTTATGCAGATGTCGGACGACGTCGAGGCTATGCTGATGGGTCGAAAATCAGCTGGTGTTATGCTCTCCGCCTTCTTCGGAATAAAAGCGGTCCGGCTATCCAATAGCTCTGGCGCAAAACCTCCTGTTGCTAGAATGATGTTAAAGAAGAGGGCTTTTACACTCGCTGGAACTGCTCTCCATTGCTTCGCTGTGATACCGTCGATGCCAGGTGCTGAGTTAGATGGGATACTGACAGCTCGTGCTTCTTCGCACGATACCGCATGCTAGATGTACTGGAGGCCCTGACGATCTTCCAGCCTGTGAGGTCTCGGTACATGAACGGATGGTGTTGTCAACACCCCTTTCCAGAAATCCGTCATATCTGACAGGTCTGTCTCACGGGTCGCTCTCGTCAGGTTCTTCTTAATCATCTCCTGTACTCTGGCATACTCGCGGGGTCGCTGTCTGCCCCTCGGCACCCTCTCGGCATCCGCTCGCTGGAAATGTCTTGGAGGTCTCGGTGGCGGAGGCGGTGGAAACACACTCCGTAGCCAGTCCGAACATAGAGTCGATACGTCGTTTCCTGCCAACATGTCTTTTGCTATATTGACAAGGAAAACCGACTCCCAACCCTGCACTCTCTCCACGATCGGGACCAAACGTCCCACGGCGGAGGGGATACTGTCGTACATGGCACTCCACCGAGCTTGTCTAGGTGAGGCGACGTTTATCGGAGGTCCCCGCAGGGGTGTTAGAGCTTCGCTCCTTCTCCCAATTCTAGGCGGGGTGCTCTCCGACCCTGAACGGAAGGAAGACGAGGAGGTTATGGTATCCGTGTCAGATTCTTGTTGCTGCTGCTGAGCCTCCCTTTGTGGACTCACAGCGGGCGTTGTCGCCTCAGCAGCCTCCGGCACGGCGCGCAGATCTTCAATGGCTGCAGCTACAAGGGCCCAGTAATTCGCATTCCTTCGGATCCCCTTGATTGCTTTAAGTAATCGCTGGGGACCGCACTTTGCTACTAGGTGTTGGTTGACGAACCGGACTCCTTGTATTGTAACAACAGCCTCCTCTCTCGCCATCATCCTCCTCTCTTCGTCGTTCCACCTCACTTTGAGGTGGAGGTAGCATCGCCACCCTCACGGATCAAATCCGGGGTACATGTTATCCGTCCCACTCGAAAAGTCATCCCGATCGACCCCAGAAGAATTTTTTGTTTCCTACCTTGGACAGGGGTTTTCAGGCACTTCGCCCTCTTTGGTCCAATGGAATATTGTTATGCTGTTCGAGATAGCCGTGGACGACTGTCACATGGTTTCGTCAAATTCCATAATCGTCGTCATGCCTCCCTCGCTCTGCGAGAATGTTGCTCCGTCTATCAAGCCCGACCCGCCCAAGGACAATATAGGATCACAATCAAGCTCACAAGGAAAATGCAACTGCCATGTGGTTTCTCGATTGATGTGAGAAATCAAGACTTACACCTCACTACTTGTCAAAGACAGCGGGAGATGGAGATGAAGAAATAATAAGGGACCTTGTAATATGTTTCCAAATTACATACGATCAATAGTTTTAATAACGGTCAACATTTCGCTCTTGTTACTTCCATTTCTTTGACATCTCCATTTTCCTTTGACTTGTCGTTTATATTTCTATTCCCTTTTTTTCTTGGGTTAATTCAGTATTTCCGTTTTGTTGTGTTACAGAAAATGGACCTCAAGTTAGAAGTGGTAGCTGTAAGAATCACCGCCTCCACCACACTAACAATCACCTGCGATAAACATATACGCCCAAGCTCCTTGAAGCACGCGTTACGGGGAATTAGAAATCTGAGAAAGCTCACGGTGGAACCCCTCGCCGCGGGACTGATTGATGTCACCGCAACCTATATGGAGCAGAGTGTAACCGAGGACGCTCGCGCCCTATTACTATCTTTCGTCCCCGAGTGTGGAGAAAACCCACCGACCCCCCTCTTTGACGAAATCGTGGGCGACGAAGAATTGGAACTTTTAGCAGCCATCCGAGATGCCCGCTCCAAGAGAGAGAGAGAGAGAGAGAGAGAGAGAGAGAGAGAGAGAGAGAGAGAGAGAGAGATTTATTTGACGCCGTGGGGTGAGACCCCGTCTGGCGCTTAAGTGCGAAAATACAAAAATGCGTAAAAAATATGGGTGTACGAAAGAAAAAAAATAAGCAATATAATAAAGATAAACAAAAATATAACAAAATAATAAAAATAAAGATAAAAAAAATAATAATAATAATAAAAAATAAAAGATAAAAATAAAAAATAGTAACAGAGAAAATAAACAGTCAAAAGCGATAACAAATAATGAGAGCGAAAAATAATGAGAGTGAATGAGCAAGGGGTGTAGATGAGGCGAATTGAAGGTGAATCCGAGGTTAATTTGAATAGACGTAGAGGCGAGGGAGGATGATTAAAATGACAGTGACAATGAGTGAGCTCGTGGATTGAAAAATGAGGGTGAGCGATGGGAGCGCACGCAGTTTGTTGGCCATACATTTAGAGCCGAGGCCTCGGAGCTGTTAACGACGGTGGAAGGGGGTAGCGCAGGCGAGTCGGGAGGCCCTCGTTCAGAACACGCAGGTTCCAGTCAGCTATATCGCGCCGGAAAAGAGCATATCGTAGTGATAATTTAAATGAGGTGATGCGCGAGGGTGAAAAATCAGCGCAGTGGATGGAGTTGAGCAAGCCCATGGCTTCCAGGGCAAACGAGTGCCTGAAAGCCTCATTACGTCGGGGAGGAGGTTCACATGGCTGAGGTGGGCGCCGGTCCGAGCGTCGTAGGTCGAGGTCGACGTGGACACGGCAGCTGAACCTCCCTGTGAGGTACTCAGGGTGCCCGTTTGCAA
>JAPYZO010003427.1:0-12684 GCA_030522905.1 Torymus flavipes
CGATATCAACTGATTAGACATGGACAATGTGACAAAATATACAGCGATATTTACAAATGACTTGGAAGCGAATTGTCATTCGCTCTTTCAATATAAACGGCCACTGGGGAAAAGAAAATAACTGAGTACAACCGCGAAACGCTTGCTTATAATTATGTCCGCTCGTTATCATTATACCGCGACGTTCCCATAACCGATTCGGTGGCAAATCAGAGGCGAGCCGGACTTTCGAATTAGAGACCAGAGAGAGAGAGAGGGAGGAGAAGCGCAAGTACTATGATCAAGGCGGCGCGAAATTACCGTCATTATATATCGGCGGGCGCGCGTTACGCTCGTCAGAAAGACCGATGGAGGTTCCCTGATTTTTTCGCGGCGAGTTTTATCGTCGCGGTCGCATTTGGAATGTAAATCAGCATTAAGGGAGAGACGATTTAGTTACGGGCGGTTGCGGTCTCGTTACATAGAGATTTGGCGATAGAAATGGTTGTTACGTTCTTTTAACTCGGCCTTTAACTTTCGCTGAAGAATAGTTTCGCTGTTGTAAGAATCCGGCGCTCGTGGAGAATTAAAATAAAAGAGATGAAAGTAGGAATGAGCAAAAATGTAAAATTAAAAATAAAATAATAATGAGTAGTCGGTAATACGGTGAAGTCGGTAAGTTCTTGCCGATTTATTTTATTTATGACAAAGAAAAAGTTCTATTAAATTATACGTAGATAACAGCCAAAAATTCTCAAGCGATGATAATAAAATTTTACCGTTCTTTTTATAAATAGATTTTTTATCAACGGAAAAAGCGTAACGTTACGCAAAACCAAAAGTCAGACAGCTGCACGAAATACTTTAATCGTTCGACATTTTACACTTTTAAAATGGTTGCTTTCCAGCAAATAATAACGTTCTCTCACGACTGTTCCATCATTATTTTAAAAATTTCCCATTCTTGCTCTAAAAGCAAAAGCCTTAAACTACCGAGCACGTAAGAACACACCGCGGTTTTCCTCGAATGATAAAAGCATTCTCTCTCCTCCCCTGTCACTCGCGCGCAAAGAAATCACGCATCACGCAAAAACCGGTGAAAACCGCATCAGCAAAGTAAAAGCTCGGGACAGCCGCGTGTACCATCGTCCCGCCCGAGTGTCCATCCATTCTCTCGAATTATATCTCGCCTCTCCCCCACACCAACGTGTGTGCGTTTTTTTTTCGCCTCTCACACGTGCAGACGTACTCGCCATTTAATCAGCGCGTTAAATCTGCCGACAATGCTACACTCACGGCGATTACGTCGCTGGATCTTTCCTCTCTACTCTTGAAAAAAGCTCTTGCGTCTCCGCTTCGAAGTGTAATTGCGAAAAATCTCTTTTTCTCTCGAGCCCAGATTTTTTGTTGCTCACCGACGTTGCGACGCGCGCTTTAACGGCTTTTGTTTTCTCCCCCACCTCCTCCCCAGCTCCCTCTTTGTCTCGTAGATATTCCGAGTTATTAGGTTCGTTCCTTCTCGCGAGCGTTTTTTTCCGACAGGCTTGTACAAGTGCGTCGCGAGATCAAAAGTTCGACGTCGGCTGTGAATCGCGGTCTGTATGGGTTTACAAAGGGGCCGCTTCTAATTAAACCGGGAAGTCGAGTGCGAGGTGAAAAGCATCGGTGCTTGAAAGCGCGCCATCGATATTTTTCTCCGTTCGCGGCAATACTGTTACTTTCCATTGTCGAAGGCATATACAGAATAAAAGATCGATAGAAAATTAGACGGTATAAAGAATTGTTTATCAAAAGTTTTTTTTCTTTTTATTAAAAATTAAATTTTATACTTTGTAATTTTGGGGTAAAGTAAAATTTTTTATTCTCAAATTTCATAGAAACTAGGTGAGCGTGAGCTTTTAGTATTGAACAGTAATAATCAAGTTTATTTTGTTAAAATTGGACAAGATATCGTGCTTTTACTCGATTTCGATAAAACTTTGTTTCAAAATTTAGCGGTTACCGCTATTGTTAGTTCCTCTTTATGATGCATTTTATACGCAATGTATTCTCAGCAATTTATTTTTAGCAACGAAATATACTCATTAATTCAATTGAATCATATTAAATGCAAAGAGGCATTGACATTTCTGGGAAAATATTTATCCTCGGAAATGTAAAAATAAGACTGAAAAGCATGAAATTCTATTTAAGTGTAATTTCGTTAATGCGACTCACTTGGACATTTGAAAAGGCACTTTAAATCCTGAAATGCCCCCTTTTCAATTAATTTCGTGATTTTCGTTTTAGAATTTTTTCATCCAATTTGCTAAGTTAAAATCCCGCCGTTAATTCGCAAACTCATAAATAAAACAATTCCTAAAAAAAAACATTTTAATTACATATATAAAACTCTTCATAAAGATTCTTCCAACATGCAGTCGTATTTATTAATCTTCATGCTTCTTTGAAGTTGTTCTTTATTGGCAAATCTGCGCGCACGCATTTTAAGTATTACTGAACGAGCTATCTTCGAGTTCAACGACCTTTTGCAAATCAAGCTATACGCGAGGACGGATATATTTATATAATTTTCCACGATCATTACAATGTCTATTACTTAATTACCAGCACCAGCATAGTTTAGCAGCACTATATCGATTAACACACATTCTTATCTCTACGCAAGACATCTTAATAAGTTTCCTCCCTAATCGCTCTTTCTCCCCCCTTTTCCACTCCGAATCCATTAAGACAGCTCAGACCTCGACTGAAGCATGAAGATCTCCCTCGGTCTGAGCGACTATTTTTCCAGCAAATTTAATGGCCTTCGCAGGACCAAAACGAAAACCTCGCGGGAGCAGGCAAATAGACGTATTTCATCTTATTCAGCCTTTGGCAAGCAAGGAAAAGTCAAGCCTTCAACGAAATGCTCCAGAAGCAACATTGCCCCGATCAACGGAGTCGCAACGTAAACATCAGGCTTTTAACTTGAATTTTTAATAAACGATATAAAAATTAATCTTATGCAAAGGTGGCATGATCGACTTCCGCATGGAAAACTGCGAGGACCAAATATAATTACATCAAATATTTGTCGAAATTACACTTTTTAATTACAAGAAATGTCCCCTTCGGAGTTACCCGGGTATAATGAAGAAAGGGCACAAGATTAAAAATGCCATTTAATTAAAATTTAATTTTGACTAGAGCGCAAAAAAGTTTGTGTGTGTGTGTGTTGTTTGATGTGTAGGCGAGAAGAGCAATTAATAAAACGGAATTACGTTTTGTCCACGCGCACGTCGAGGGAATTGGACTGTAGTCGCTTATCCGAGTGAAAATCAAATTTTCGGCCGACAGCAGCAGCAAACGCACTGAATCATTTTCGATTGAAAAAAAAGTGGATAGGTTAGTCAAACACGAAAAAAAGCACACGTTCGATGTTTTAATGATTGCAGCTGAATTTAATGTACATTTTCAGTCATTAATAAACTTATCGCACACGCGTAGTTTTTGTTTATTACTATTTATGCGCTATTGGTTTAAAGAAACATATTTGAATTGCCAACGTTATGGAAACCGTATGATCGAGTTACCACAAATCAATCTCAACTTCAAACACTGCGTAAACAACGAATAATTCATAACTACTTGTCCCAGGGAAAGTTACCACTGTGAAACGATACACCCTTAAATGTTTCGCACGCGGCTCACCCTCGTTAAGCACGATCGCATTCCGAATCGCTCTCGAAGGCTCATTTTTCCAGAGCTGCGCGGGGATATGCACACACATACACATATAGGAATAAGCCGTGGAGTTTCCGCGGGTGTAGGTATAGTCTGGTACCGCAAGGAACGAGTTTTGTTTTTCTATCTGATGAGAAAGTGCAGGTGGAAGATGTGTAGCGGTGTAATTGAGTTTGTCGGAATTTCTAATTGAATCTTAAGTGGGATCGTGGTGGTTCAAGTATCAGTTTCGTGTCGATTGTACTTTCAGATTTTACGTTTCCAAAAAGAAAAATTCTATTTTTTAATTAAATAAAAAAATGATATCGATATTCATCCAACGCATTATATTTATCATAAAATAGCGAAAAATTAAAGTTCCCGCCCAAACTATCTCTAAAATAAAATTTCCATCAAAATGTTTAACAACATAGTTTAAAATTCATATTTCAATTTTCATATTATTCCATACATGAATATATACATTTAATTAGTAATTAAAATGAACGTCAGACTACTTTCAAATTCCTCAGTCATAAAAGCCAAATTCAAATGCAAACTCTCGCAACTCCCGACCGCAATACGCGAAACTTTCCCGTAACCCCGTCGTGACGTCACGAGTAGAGCCGTGACGTCACGGTGTAATAAAGGGCGCGCGAGCGTCTTACTGTCTTAGAAAGCCAGCGGAACAAAAAGAGTCCGAGTTAAATTGCCCCCACCCGCCTACCCGAGTATATATTTCAAGATTACGATGTGGGATCTCATGGGGGGAAGGTGGCGATAAAACATGCCCTCGAAGCTCCTCCTGGCAGAACCTACAAGCCATTCTTCACGGGCGACAAAGCCGCGCAAGTTTAGCGTGTATGGGGAAGCGGCTAGTGATTTGAACTGCGTAAAAGTGCGTTACTTGCTTTGCCGGCGAGACAGTGGCTGGGAGAGAAATTATTAGCGCCATAAGAGTGATTTCTTATATCCATAAAGCCACTTTAGAGAGGTGGCTTCTTGGTACGAATCCAGAGGATGCTGGACGTATACGTACAAACGTTCGGTGGTTGAAATGTTCGAGTGTATATGGAAAAAATAAGTCTTGCCATCGGAAATATTACAAAGTGGTAGGTATTTCATTCGCGCGGTCGAGACAATGTCGAAGTTAAATGCTGTATAATTCTAGCGTAATGGTAAACAACGTAGCCAGAAAATAACACTATAGCGAGTAAATTAAATTTCAACGTTACGTCCACGTAACTTTGGCAATTTAAAGTATCGTCAGCAGCGTGCAGCTACGCTGCATACTGGTCAGAGTCCGACTAAAGATAATATAAAAGCTATAACGTTCAGTTATTCGAATTCATATTTTACCAAGTGCGCGATATGTCGCTTCGTCGCGTATTGATGTTGGTTGGAGTCGCAGCTTTTGAGCGGAAAATTCATTTAATATTCATAAAATATTTATAAATAAAATAGTATTAAATATAAGTCAAAGCAGTCATCTTATGTTTAAATACGAGGACAAAGTCATTATATATACAGTAAAATTATGCCCAACGATATTTAATATCAAATGAATTCCGTCAACTTTACGTTCTCCCTCAAACTCAATAATCGCACCATCAACACGAGCGACAATCGCCACACGTAACTCTGGTACTAAAGAATAATCTACCTCCCCCCCATTACAGAAAGCTCGCGTCGTTTTCACGGAGTCGCTAAAAAAATTCATCGCAAACGAATCTCACTTTCCGCGTAAAAAAAGGGTCCTGGAGTATCGTACAAAATTGCCCCGTAAATTATTCTTGCGTTGGCGCGTACGACCACTTGTTCTTTGCCTCTTTAGAATACGCGGCAACTATTCGCGCCCGACATCCCCAAGACGCGATAAACGTGGAGAAGGTCCCAGCCTAAGACTCTTCTGAAGAGCCACCGGGAGAACATATATATATATATATATATATACTATAATAATCAGTGAGCGAGAATTCGCAAAACCCAATCCGCCCCCCTTCTCAAGCAGCAGCGCACTGCCGGTACGGATATCCCTTGCATCGGGTATACGAGTCAGATCCACTGTTCCCGAAGCAGCTGCTGCCTGCCAGCACCGTGATGATGATGGAACCTGCTCCTCTGGTGCTCTGAGCCCTACAGCTCGTAGACATCGCGGCCGTTGGGTCGCGCCACCGCTGGTCTGCAGGACGCCGGACTCGTGTACGAGTGGATTATGTGGACGCGCAGTCGTACGTCTCCGGAGGAACGGCCGTCGCCGCGCTGCCGGCGCGAGAAGCTCACGGTCGTCTTGCAGCAGCAGTAGTGGAAGAGCTTGACGTAGGCGCTGCGGAAGTGACGGTCGGCTACGCAGTAGAGCAGGTTGTTGAAGCAGGACTTGGAGAGGGCGAACCAGGCGAGGTACACCACGAGCTTCGGGTTCACCGGCTTCACCTGCAGGAATGGACGCGCGACGTGGGTCGGTTAATAGAACAAATAATTGCTAAGCGTATAAAAAGAGATGGGAGTTTCAATTGCCGTACACGGAAAAAAATTTACTAGAGTAACTACGGGAGTTACTATAGAATTGCCCGTGTATAGAGTCGTCTTCTCATTGGCGCAGTGACTCGAGGATATTGGTATACTCATTCTACCAATTTGACGCAATAGCTATACAGAAATCTATTGGTATAAGCCATAACCTAACCTCTCTTGCCGAGATCGGTATAATGAATGTGACAAGTTGGTAGAGTTACTACTGAAATTTGTCAGGGCGCTCTTGCAGCAGCTGTGGCGTAGTAACTATTCTAAATTTTTTTCCGAGTATTTGGCGGGCATTAATGAAATTTTCATTAGGGTGGTTTCACAACCCCTACGTGATTAAAAACATACCATCTGGTTGTATAACTTTATTAATTGGACATTTTGAGCCAGAGTTTTTGTGCTTTTAGCTTTCTTTCAAAACTTCTTTCATATCGTAAATATCATTTTTTTTTTTATAAAGTGTATTTTTTTTTATTTTTCAAGTGAGATTCTGAAAGAGCACTCTCAAAAATATCTGAGTATGAATTTTTAGATTTTTTTAAATATGCATAACAAAGTTATCCGAGCTTAAAGTTGTCGAACAAAAACGGACAGATTGGGAGAATGAGGGTTACATATTTTCCAAGATATTCCAGTGTCCAGGTTTAAGTAGGACACTCTGTATACTAATTAACGACAATAAAGCATGGCTTTCTACAAGCAGCCCATCATCACTCACCACGCTGATGCAGAAGGCGACGCCCAGGGGCATCCAGAATATGCCGAAGAGGAAGAAGCTGTACATGTTGGCCTTGGTGAGCTCGTAGTCCCAGTTGAACGCCACCGGTGGTTTGTACGAGCCGCGCATGGCGCTGCGCACGCGCAATATCAGACGGGCGTACACCAGCACGGTGAAGATCATCGGCGCGCCCACGATCACCGAAGCGCTGACGATGCCACTCGTGTTGGTCGTCATGGTGAATGGTCTCCTCCAGTTGATGTTGCAGAGATTGGGCCCCAGCTCGAGGGACGACTGGAGGCCAACAGCTGTCGAGGCGATCAGCCAGACAGACAGCACGGCCCCCGTCACGCGACCTGTCGTCAGCACCCCGTATCTGCTTGCAGTGGCAAAAGTGCCGTGGATTCAGATTAGTTTATTTTGTTATTTATTTTCCTGTTTGTTTGTTTGTTTGTCTTTTTAATACCCTGGTGAAAAATTATCTATTTTTCGCCCATTATTCGTACATTTAATAGATTGAGAACAGAATACTATAAAATCAAAATTTTCGTTTCAAGCTCACTTAAAGTCAACTATAACTGGTAGCTTACTAAAATATAAACGATATACGCAGGAAGAAAAGACATTTACAGCAGTCCTTTTATAGATATTACGTATGGTATATATTTATTGCCATTGAATACTGTCTCTCTCTCACTCCTGATCATATTAACAAATCTTCTACTAGCTATTTCCCGACTACAAAACTTATCAACTTTAATACCTTTGAAACATTCTCAATCTATTAAAGGTCCAAATATAAAGTAAAACAGCGTTTCATCTGGAACTAGAAATCGGACAATAGAAATTCCTAGTTTGTAGTAAATTTCTAATATAAGTAGCAGCTAATAGTTACAAAAATATTTTGAATTGCCACCATAAAGCCAAGGCTTCTTTGATGGGTAACGCCCGTCACAGGCACAAGGAAACAGATGCAGATACAGTAAATAACATCTATATGAGTTACTACATCTATATATTATAACATCCATATATAATATCTATTGCTGTTCCCTGTTGCTTATGAAGGGCCTAACGCACGCTTGGAGATATTTATGTATAGGATAGGTGTGGAAGAGAACTACAAATATAAAGGTATTGATTGTCGAAAAATTTTTTTGTAAAAATAAAAAAAAACTTAAGTTACCCTGTGTAAATGTTAATTGATTGGAAGTAAACTAGAAGTAGGAATTGATAGTAAATCGCTAATGATTATAACTAAACTGGAAGTGGGCCAAAAGTAATCAAAAGTGGATTAAATGTTCAACAGTGATTTTGAGGGCACTTATGCGAAGTTTTATTATCTGGGGAAGGGAGAAAGATATGAAAATCTAGTATATATTAATGTTACAGGGAAAGAAAATTTTCATTGTTTTATTAAGAGGGCATGCAGTTTGTTATATAACTTATGTACACGTAGCAAAAGCAAACGATGCTTAAGTGAAGTAAAACGATAGTAACAAATAACTTAGAGATAAAAGCCACCCTCTCAACAATAAATCACTGACTAAAATAACTACAATTTAAGCTGTATGACTTTTTACACGAGACTGATTGTAAAAAATATAATAATAATAAAGTAGGAATCTTTCAGAGCTGCTATTGGTATACTAGAAAACCTAAAAGATTATAGCGATTTCACAAACTGACTGTTTAAATTCCACGATATACTGCAATTCCTGCATACGATACAACCTATTTGTCGATAGATCTCGAAGATCTTGGCAGATTCGATTTTCACATAAATGTTTCATTGGTATCCGAACGAATGTATACCAGTCGATAGAAGCAATTATGAGATAGGATTTCATCAGTTTCATTCAGCATTTTGACGCGACCACGATTGTCGCCGGTAATAAGAGGACGTGCAGCCAGTATAGGCCCTCTTAAGAAACTTCTAGCAAGTTAACGCAAGTCGAGGCGGACGTAGCTAGCGGGGATACCGCAGCGCACGTAAAGCAGAACTTACAAACTATCGGATACCCGCTCGTTTCATCTGAAGACTAAGAGCCACAGGGATGCGGACAGTTTGGTCATCTCGCCTAACTTCGCGCGAGAGATAAGACACGTTACTCTCGGGATGGCCGGGGGGCAAGTGGAGCGTAAGCAATTCAAGATTCTTCATTTACCAGCTACACCAGTGCAACTCAGTGAACAATCAATCAATCGGCCTTCGAAATCACAATTCAAATAGTTACTCGAAATAAATCACAACTCGCGCCGCGTATAATATATCAGATGCACCCGCGCGCACGGTAAATTACGTGATAACAATTATCGCACCGAATCTGAATTTCGAACATATACAAGCTCACGTACACACCCACTATCGCAATCAAATTACGCAGACCCTTGTGCTGGCGTAGAAGCTCCTCGCTAAAACGCCGGGGCCACAACTTACTTACATCTCGCCCTCGAGAACAGCAGCGAGCCCTAGGTACGAGCTCGAACTATGTGCGTGTACACGCAGTAGACCTATTACCAGCAAGTTTAAATCAAAGCGCTGGGGTATATGTACGCCACACCGCGCGTCTAATTACTCGTATCCGCAAGAGCAAGAAGTTCGAGGCTAGGGCTGAGGGAATCCGGGGAATTTATACGCCGAGAGAGAAGTGAAAGAGAGAGAGAGAGAGGGAGGCAGCAAGATATGAACAGGCAACCAACGATGGTGATTGGAATAACGCACATAGTGCGCGCAATCTCTGTGTTGGTCTAATAAGGCGGGGGCGATCGCATCTTATATTGTCCCCGGCGGGGTAGGAACGACTGGACTGCAAAAGGAGCTGTAAAGACTAAAGTGCGGTGGGCGGTTTTTTAGGAGAATCTTCATGTGATAGCTGACGGAGGAATGTCTTAATTTATATTTTCCGGAGGATTTTAGAGTGACATCAACGGTTTCGAAAGCGTAATGAAACTGTTTTGGCAATTGGGGGTGTTTGTAGGAGTAAATATCGTGGTAGTTCGACTAAACTAAGTCTGATTGCGCGCTATTTTCATACATATAGATATATACAAAAAACAAAACCATTTAAAATTGAGCGTTAAATCTTATGTATCGCGCGTTAAAAGTAACAGAATAACCCCCCTGGCAAAAGATTCTAATGTTTGTAAAACCTCTTTGGAATGTACTTTATTTGCGAGATGTTACCTCTAAATTTATATTTTATGCAGAAATTGTGACAAAATATTACATCTACTAGAACAATTCGACGCCTCCTATTCAGATAATGCCATCTCTCACGAAAACTTTATATGATCCTAACTTAAAACTCAGTGCAATATAATCCCAAGTTTTCACCATATACATGAGTTGTAAGATGAGGGGTAGGAATAAGTTGAGGTTTTGATAGGGCTAATAATATATAAGTTTATTAACTAATTAGGATTTGATTACATTTGGCAAGCATGCGCCCGACTCACATGGCTATCTCGTAGCGACTGACTGTAGTACACTCACACACACTCACATGCATGTAGCTATTTTCAGGAGCGTAGCATTTACATATATTCCAACAACATATAATCCCAACTGGCACACCAGTGCGATATGATTCCAAGTGGCGCGCCAGTACCATATAAATCCAAGCTACGCGCGAGTACGATATAATTCCAACGCAAGCGCCAATGCGATATGATTCCCATTCATCGGTTAGTTCGACATAATGCTAGTTCGATGACTAGAGAAATATCATTTATGCAACGTTTCTTCATTAAATGCTATATTTACTGATATTTCAATTATAAACTGGGTTAAGACAGACGCAAGTTAAAAATAAATTTTAGATGACAAAAAAATAATTGAAAGCGGTAATATTAGAATTGGGTGGTTTCAAATAATGCACTTATCAATATCTTAGGTTCTTGTCATCTCAAACTTATTTTTAACTTGCGTCTGTCTTAATCAAGTTCATAATGCAAGATCAGTAAATAGCATTTAAGAACGTTTACCACAAAAAAGGGGAGTTTCGTAATTCGTTTTTGCGTCTTTTTTCGAGGCGACCGCATATTACTAGATGCAACCCGATTCGCCTCTTCTCATTATGCACACGTAATATAAAGTAAACTAAAAGGTAGACAAATTTTGCAGAAGCGAGTGCGTATATATATGTGTGTGTGCGTGTGTGCATGGACATAGTAGTATTGTCGGAGATATCGAGCGTGGGGGTTAATAGAGTCGGTCAATGAGAGAGCATTGTACCTTTGTCTCTCTCTCCCTCCCTCTATATGTGCCCGTAGCGCGCTCAATAATTTGCGTGAATGCTCGTGAAAATCTCTGCTCGCGTAAAAGAATAGAGAGCTGCGCTGAATAATTGGATGATATCGACTCTGCGTTGGATGAAATTTTATTGGTAAAATGCCTTTGTCGCGGGCAAAGCCTCACGCTAATGAGAAAAATATTTATGGAGAGGGAGAGTGAGTGAGAGAGAGAGTGAGAGAGAGAGAGAGAGTCGAGAGGTTTTAATACCTTTTATTCGATTATTTTCTAATTGGAAGTCGGGAGTTCATAAATTAGCTATCACGCTAATGATAGCCAACGTGGATGGCATGAGTTATTGGGCATTCGTGACGAATTTATAGCTGACGCCACAGCGCTACATTTTTTTACCGTCATTGTGATACAACGCTGGCGTCTGAATAAAGATTTATCCACGTCTCTCGTCTAGAACAAGAGATAATCACAGCTATACAACTTAAAATTCGTGTTGTCCTCCTACATTGAATTTCATCGATCAAATGCCCTCGCCTCACCGCCAAGACTTTTATCACGCGCCATCCAAAAAATATTTACGCGCACAATAGTCCTTTATTCGACTCCCTATTTCACACTAACGCCATTCCACCGTCGATTGAACCTCCCAGCCGCAATGCCCGAATTTTCCGGAAATATTTACGGTCACAATCGATTCTCATTCGGCTCCATTTTACCCGACTGTCACACATACGCGAGCTATGTCGATTCGGTCCATGTCGTTCTCACGCGCGTCATTCATGGCGCGGCGCCGCAATTATGCGCTGCGAGGGACCGCTCGTTTAATGAAAATCTATTCTGTCTGTGCAGTTGGTGCGTCTCTTCCTCTCAATTTTAACATTTTTGTTGTTGTAATTGTGTTATGGTTCGTGTGTAATTTAGGTATATATTACAGGAGCGGCCGGCATGTTAGTGAAAAGTTCGGGGAAAAATTTCGGTGTTGATTATGAAATTCAGGTTTCGCAAAGTAATTTCGTCGGCCTACCGTCGGTCGTGACGTTGATAAAGAGGGATATATCGGAGGGTATATAGAATTTTTTTGTTGAGAGCCGCGCGAGAGAGTTTGGCTCATTAAAGGAACAGCGAATTTATGGTGGACGGTGGAAGACTGATGGATTAAAAAAGTGTTGTTAGGGACAGTTTTGAAAGTTCAGGAGGGCCAAGTATTCTTCGAGAATTTATGGAACGCAAGTTGGACACTTTCGTGTTCGAAATAAATGGTGGATGATCGCAATAGTAGTGAAGAAGTCACAGTATAAAAGAGTCCGATCATTAAAAAAAAATCAAAAATAAATTTTTCGAAAATCGAAAATTCGACCTAAAACAAAAACGAATCAGCGAATCATAAAAAATTATTTTCTTTCCGAATTAGGAATAAAAAAATAAAAAAAATGAGCCCCACCCGGTTAAAATCGACCGTGTAGATCCGGAGATAAAGCGGTACACACACACACACACACACACACACACA
>JAPYZO010003428.1:0-18215 GCA_030522905.1 Torymus flavipes
GTTTTTGTTTTCGCGCGATTGAAAGAGCTAATATAACTGTGGACAATGAATTTCATAACAATTTTTTGTATTTCATTGGATTTTAAAGTTTATGTACCCATATGTAGAAATAATCTAAAAAAGTTCTTCCTATTGTTATTGAATTGAAAAATAAACTATAAATATAGTTTCTAAAAAATGAGCGAATAAATTTTAAAAGCGATATATATCTTGTAAACTTTTGCAGTGGACAGCGGAATATCATTGACAGTGCGTACATGTGCCTTAGACAGCGGAACCCTAACCACCGACTCTGAGCTCATACGCATGTCTCACTGCGGTGGCTTCTACTTCGAAAACAGGTACACAAACAACCCCCTATCCTTTTTTTATATACCACAAAACGAATCAGAAAAAAATCCACGTTTTTATCGGCGCAGGTATCTACGAGGCTGCGTGCAATCCTGTAGCGACGCGGACGCGTGCAACGACTCGACGCGGCCTCACCCGGGCAGCATCTCGCCGCACCTAGTCCTCGCCGTCGGCTTTGTTCTGCTCCTGCAGAGGCTCTCACTGACGTGCCTTTGATCGTGAGTCGTCGAGTGCGATTATAGTCAAGTTGGATAATTGTGGAGGACTAGCGCATCGTTATTATTGTTTGTTTATACGCAATTGTACGATTTTTCGTTTTTATTATACACACGCGATTTGCATTAAAAATGAGGTTTCTTTTTTTAACGGGGGAGGGGGAGACAAAACAACGCGCGCTGGTCTTCGTGAATTGTTAACACGAATGGTATGTGAATCTAGGGCTATTCGAAAAAAGTGACCGACTTTTTCCTACTCCACATTTAAAGAGCCGGCGACGTAAGTATACACACGCAGACACCGCGCCGTGGACTAATGCGATCGATCGCATACACACACACACACACCCACATCACAGACACGCACACGTGTTGTTGGTTATCACGCAAAAACGGATTTTTACATTTACAGGTCGCAGTTGTGGATCTATCAATTACTAGGATATATTGTGCATTTTTTTTTTTTAGATAAAAGATAAATATATATATATATATATACATGCGCGAATATATATATTCTCTATTGTATACTCTATTATATATATATATGCGCGATCAAAGGACGTTTTTAGAAAGTTAATCGACCAAGGGATAATTATAATTACAGCGCGAATCTCGTCATGCACCAATGAAAAAAACTGCCTTATTAGATAAGCAAAGACATATCGATTAATAATGGGACGCGCTGCTCTCGCTCTCCACGTACGTCACACACTAAGTATATTATAAAGTCGCGCGGTGAAAATTCATTTTGCAATAGCGTCGCTGAATTTTTTAGCTATATAATTAAACATCACATACACACACATATACGTATTATAAATACTATATATATATACATAAATGCAGCCTTAAGAGTCGTATGATTATTTCGCTATACACTATATGCGTAATGTATTAAAAAAGCGGACGAAAATATATATATTATTGTTGCGAACTATATTGATATAGTTTAGTCTATTTCATCTTTTCGTTGTCATTATTTTAATGGGGAAATCTATATGGATCTGTTGATTCGAAAGCGATGAGAGAGAATCACACGGTATATAACTGTTACTGTCGACGTGCAAACTTTCGTAATTTTATATAAGGCTATCGTCATTTATTCAATTTATAAGGTAATCCTTTCCTATTATATGTAACACGTTAAATTTACTAGGATATATATAATTTAAAATGTAATTATAATCAAATTTTTAACGATCATTATAATTATAAACGCTTCGTTTGAAATATTTTATAAATATGGTAGACATAAAAATCTCGTTTCTGTAAAGATAGTTATTATTATATACTTAACAATTAACTTTATTAAAAGAAATTTTATTAAAAAATACCGTTTTAATATATATATTATGTAAAAAATTGTAAAAGCGGTGCTTGTAGCTTTATATTCTAACTGTTGTTTACGACTCGAATGACAAAGCTATCAAAGCTGTATATGTTAAAATAAAGTCCAACTTTTTTCAAAAAATAAACTTCTTGTTTACTATATAAGATACGCCTCCTTACTATACTCATTCAATCATGAAATTTATAATTCATTCATGATTCAACCAGCATAATAACTGAATACTGTAAGATTTACATTAAATTCAAAACAGTCGCATACTATATCTGCATTAAAAAAGAACGAAAATTATATATATGCAAATACCTAACGAAATTTCGCGCCCAATTTCACACCGTTCGCATATATTATCACCAACCTAACCGACGAAATTGCCCGATGCCAGTGCGTGTGATGACCGGACTCATCCAAAATTAACCCAGTAACTCGAAATATTAATAAAAAATCTCCGGATCCCGCGATGCCTGGCCGTCGACGATTGATCGCGCGCCGGTCCCCGGACGAAAAACTCCAACCGCAGCAGCAGCAGCTGCACGAGGTGGACGAGTGCGTCGAGATCATGGAGACGACAATCATGGACCATCACAGCCCGGCAAACTCTAACGTAATTATAGTCCCTCACGATAATAATAGAGGACAGCAACTTTCTAAAACTCGCATCATATAACTGCCGCAGTTTTTCGCATGGCCGATGCGGCTCGCCTCTACGGCCTTTTACTGGCTGACCCTGGAGCTGGGCAGCTTGCTCGAGGGCAAAATCGACGCCGGTGCCGTAGCCGACGACCCTGTCAGGTTCCTACCCAGCGTCGTTTCCTTCATCCTCGGTCTTATCCTCGTCAAAAATTACGGCGATAGCCTCGATTCCGTACGTCCTTCTATACATAATACACGATAATATATATTATTCACGCATGTAAAATTCAATATAGATGATAACAGCGACGCTGGGAAACTGGGGCCGAGCGGTGCAGGCTTTTTTCGAGGCCCTCGGCGGCTTGACCTGCAACGACTTCGAGAACGTGGTGACGCTCTGCGTGGTCGTACTGTTCTGGATCGGGGCGTTTCGCATCGTCGGCAACGTCCTCCGAAATCTCCGCGAAGTGCCCAAACACATCTCCTGTGAGTAAGTATGTTTATGAGTTACGTTGATAGTATTTACCTGGATTACCATCGATTGTCACCGTGGGTGAACCGTTGTGGTCGTTGTTGGTAATTATAGGGTCGAACTTCATGATCCGGGAGTAAATGGGAATAAAAATACACGAGAGCACAGCTTCTAAAAATACACGGGCGCACAGTTTGTTCACGATTTTGCACGAATAGTTAAAATAAAAATACATGGGAGTACGATTTGCACAAATAATAAAAATAAAAATATATAGACTAAGATGAGCGAGCACAGGACGGAAACATTGTCAGACGATCAACACCGAGTGTAAACTGATAGGATGATTGTGATTCTTCTTTCCAGAGAGATTGGCGGATGTAAACAAAGGCCGAGTCGAGCGGATCCTCAGTTGTGATTTGTTTAAATTTTGGCAGTCCTGTGCTTTGTGATCGTTAAGTTTGTAACACTTTTGTTGAAATAAATTTTAAAGTGCAAAATTGTATATTGGGTAAGAACTTTTGAATGATAATTGAAAAAAATGTCGTTATTTATGTACAACATTTTATTATTAAAAAGTTTCATATAAATTTCGCCAGGTATAATGTATAAACTATATCTTATGTACAAAAATTAAATATATTTTTATAGAATTTTTTTTTTAAGTAAAATTTGTTAACAATTACATTATGATTCTCCTCCGTTCATCTCAGTAGAAATAATGATAGTATTCATTGATCTAGATATAATTATGATAAGGCACGCGTGCAATCGTTTACAAAAATTCGTGTGTATATATATATCGTATAAATAATAATCTTCTCTTACTCAACACGTTTGAGTAGAAAATTCACTCGCAGATTATACATAATAAATTAAATTACATTAGGCCGGATTCATTCGTAATAGGGCCACTGAGTAATACTTTCATTTTACACTAATAAAAAAAATCGTCTTCATCCAAGAAAATATCGACAAATCCACTGAACCACGTAAATACAAAAAATAAACATTCTGAATAATTGGAAAGAAAAAAAACACGAGTTTCGCGTTCAGTAGATTAACAAAATTAACCTCTACCGTTAATAAAGATCCTTTTTTCCACCAGCGTAACCGCACCGCCTCGGTCATCTGAATTCATACATATACTGTCTGTATCAAACGTCGTCGAAAAAACGCTTATAATTCAAACTAAAAAAAAATGAAAGAAACAAAACACACCTCTTCACTGATCATTGATAATGGTAATGGCGAGATTGTGCTCTGGCCAGGAGAACGTCTTCGGCAGCTGGAGCTAAAAGACAAAATCACCACTTTACAATCTACCTTTTTTTAAACATTCACAACCTATGTGCACTTAGACATTAGTCCTACCTGCTCGGGATTGTTGAGCACATGGAGATCCTCGACCATCCGCAAAGCCAGCTCGTCGGGCAGGAACACTTGTAGCCAGGCGCCCTGAACCACGTAGGGCTTGTCCCTGTTGACGAGCGTGCCGGTGACCGAGGACGCGACCACCGTGATCGCTGCGTGAGACAGAATGGATTTGAATGTGAAGTGTCTTCCATGCAGCACTCTCCCTCTACAAAGTTACAAACGACCATCGTTAACCACCTTATGTATACTATACACTAATCGAGACACGCATGTGTGTACTAACTTTAGTGCTAGGGGAAGTAAGGTCCCCGCCTCGAGGTTAAACGTCACGTGTAGCCCTGGAAACGTCTTGGGTCCGGACTCCTCTGACACGTCGGACTCGCACGGCGACAATCTCTCCGACTTGATGGTCGGCTTGACATCCAGCTCCTCGTTCTCTTCGTCCGACTCTTCTCTCTTCTCCCTATACTGTTCCGTGCTCTTCTCACCGTTCACCTGCACCCACCTGCAACGAACCATTCATTTTATCACTGCTGTCTTCTATACTTCAACGAAATTCAAAAAACCACACTCACCAGCACTTGGCAGACACACCGCTGAGGTTCGAACCCTCGCGCTCGATGCCGCTCTGGATCTTTTGGGCGATCGTAGGGTCCTCCTCCATTATCGAACGCGTGCGACTCATGTCCGTGACGAGCCAGGGGCCGACGTTGCGCGCGGATTTCAGCAGGTTTATCATACCCAGGCCGTTCCAGTACTGGATCGCCTGCAGCTCGTCTGCTGTAACGCCTACGATCTGGGCGAAGGTGACCTGCAAACGATTGATAGCTTTATTTTACAATTACGGGACGATTGTTAGAAGTAATTTAAGGTACTTTCAACTTTATATATATACTTTCAACTTTAAACTTTTATAATGAAAATAGGTATATGAAGTAGTGCAACAGTACATGGACACATAAATTTAGATTTAGAATAAATTTGTCCTTTTTTTGACAGTTTAAAAAATTACTTACTCCATGTTACATTACTTCCCACCCTACTAAAGTATGACATTTACATTTCTTTATTTTATCATTATCACCTTATCTTGGAAAAAAATATAACCAAAAGCTACCCGAATATACAATATACTCACATCGCCGTGAGGCGTGCAGGCCACATTAGGCAACTGCGGGTCCTTGGTCATCAGTATATGCGTGACCTTACCGTCGGGCGAGCCGTTGAGGGGCGAGTGCCAGGACACGTGATCACCGGGTAGCAAGCTGTTGCACGAGTTGAAGACGTACTTGGCGAGCTGCTGCATGATGTTGGCAGGCCAGGTAGGTGGAGTTGTCTCGTCGCGAGCGCGCGCCAGCCGGAAGGTCAGCTCGAAGCCGAAACCTGAAGGCCGGCCGGGACCGGTGCGCTGGTGGAGCCGGCCGTCGCCGTGGAGGTCCGAGAGGCCGAAACTATGAGAGGGTTGAGATTGTTAGCACTGGTTTCGGGCTATGTTTAAGGTTCGTACTACTGGGTTCTTGAATAACTATTATACGTTATTACAGAAGTGATAAGGAAAAGAGGAAGAATCATTTTCTTTTTGTTTTGTCTAGTATAAAAAAATTGTTGTATGCAGTTGCTGCATTGCAGTGTCGTAAATTGTTTAAATTTTAGTCGTAAATTGATGCGTCACGAAGTTTGTTCTCGCCATACAAGGTTTTATTTGCGTATCGGGTGCCGTAAAAACAGTCACAGGAGCAGATACTTTCGAAAAGAAAGTTTTATGACTCGAAGCTACAAATAATTAACTAAAACAAAAATATCAAGTTTACGTAAAATTTTCTCAAAACTTCGGTTATTTATCAAAAGTAACAATTTCATGATGATATAATATATGATTTAATATAAATGTGTTGGGAGATGTATAAAGTAAATAAAAAAAGTGATATTTTTAAGAAACATAAACAATAAAATGTTCAATAACAAATAACAAGACTATAGATGATACAAATTTAAAAAATGAAAGTACATAAATTTAAAGCTTCCTCTTTGAGATAACTCCGAGGATAATTCCATAGAAAATATTATTCTAATTCTAATAATTCCTATTATTTAACTCAATAAAATTCAAGTATTAACACTTCAAGAAGAGCAAACCCGAGAAAACGATTCCCAGGGACTGCAAGCCACCATGAACTTCACCTCGGCCGTCCCTACGGTCATTAACATCCTCCCAAAAATACAAATACCCTTCTTACGGTAAAAAATCTTTTATCGCTATTCTTCCCCTTCCCCGAAAAAAATAGACGCCGCCGTGAGGAAAAAGCTTGAGTGACGGGGCACGCGCACGCCGTATATTTCCGTCGCGGCGCGAAAAAGGGGAGGAAGAAATCTCTATTTCCGGTGCGCCTTGCCCTCGGAACTGCGCGGCGCGATTTTTATCCCCCGTGTGTGTATATTATTAGACGCCGGTAAGTGAAGCGCGCGCAAGTCGAGACAGCTGCGAAAGTACGCGTCGTTTTTCGTGGAAGGGGAGAAAATTATGGGGTTTTTAATGATAACAAAGAGGAGCGGAGGGGAATGTTAGAGTTGGTATATATGCGTAAGCTGCATATATAGATGGCCTTTTGAAATTGCGCGCGCGAGCTTTCCAAAAGGGATTGAGGGTGAAAAATGTCGTGAGCTTTTTTCCCCCCGGCTTTTTTGTATGTACGTAGGGTTTGACTTTTTGTATATAGATTAAATTTCCGGGAGCAAAGAGGAAGAAAAAAAAAACGTGGAAAAAGGACGTCTGTTATAAATACAAACAAGGCAGCAGAGCGTTTTTTTCAGAGCCATGCGAAGAACGAAGAGAAATGTTCTCATTACGGGTGTGTCGCATGGTCTTCCTGAGAGAAATAGTATCGTCAAAAGCTTCTTTGTTCATATTGCTCATAAAACGTAGGATACTTACTCCCTCATTGTCATATCGCAACGAAATAATGAAAAAGTAAATAAAAAAAATAATCATAATAATAATAAGTAAGTATATAATATTTGAACCCAAAATAAAAACTTTTTTTAGCAATTCCCGTTCCCCGCACCTATGCAAGCTTATTCAACTCAATTCACGCTCGATTCCCATTCACCGTTCACGACAATCGTCATCAGCTGATCGCCACCCAACACTTATATTCTCTATACTATTATGCACAAACATACCTGATATAATGCCAGTGGGGTGGGACGCCAAGCTCCGGGCATCCTGGATTCTCGTACATGCTGATGTAGTCCAGAGGATCGGGACCACCCAACCTGCGGCCCAACACACATACGTGCACGCACACGCGTGTCGACTTTAGAATGCGGTTTTTCCACTAGTACGTCTATATAGAATGTACGCGCCTTCTTCTTTGTTTGTTTTGGGACTGCTCCGAAATTTCTCTTGAAGCGAGATGTTTTCGCGTGGGTGGTTTCAATAGTCGAAATCAGGCATTTAAACGATGGATTATGTCGCACGCGTTATTGGCTTATATTAATATATACAGGCCGTATAAGTATTATCCGCGCGCTCGCCATGATTGAGCAACGGCTTTCACTTCGCGCGACACATAAGTAATACGAAAATCGCGCGGCTTGTATATACAATATATCGGAGTAAGGCAAGTGTACCGTTAATTCGCTTTGGGAACCTCGGAGAGCTATATAAGTATACGCCGAAACTCGGACAATCCGCGTGTACCTAGTGCGCGACAAAGCGCGCAGAAAGATCGCGGTCGCGCGCAATTTGTAGGTTATTTTCGCGAAGCGCGTCTCGCGCCCGGAGCGCGCAACAAGTAAGCAAGAGACACCCGGGCGACGCTTCAAGACAAAGAGCATCGCGGATAAGATGAAAGAAAGAAACCGGCACTACACTTACCAGTACTTGACGATGGCGGTGACGGTGAGGGGGTTGCCCTGGTTGGGATAGACCTGCCTGCAGAGTTGATGCAGAGCATCGAGGCCCATGGCGATAGGCTGCTGACAGCCACCCGGTGCACCGGGTCCAGCTCCGTTGTTGCCATTGGCGGTGCCGTTCATCCTGACGGTCCCGTCCTCGCGCTCGTTCCTCATGATCACCGCCTTATGAGATTGGTGCATGCAGCAGGTATATTAGCGGCAACGGTGAGGTTATTTTGTGTAAGTACTGGGCGACGCGGTGCTCTGATGATGCGTGCGAGAGGCGCCGCGCGACTGACTGCGCGGAAACGAGTGGATCTGACGCAGCGGAGAAAGGGAAGGAGGGGAGCGGTGATGTGGGTGGCCCGAGACGTCGTCGCGACGGAGAGAGAGAGAGAGAGAGAGAGAGAGAGAGAGAGAGAGAGAGAGAGAGAGAGAGAGAGAGAGAGAGAGAGAGAGAGAGAGAGAGAGAGAGAGAGCTTGTTCTGTTATATACTTATATATATATTGTGCGCATATACCTGCATTTTTTAATGTTTGTCGCGGTGATGATCGTGTTTCCGCACGCTGATCTGAAAACGTGCTGATGATTTCATATGCGAGGAAGGTATATACTTATAATGTGATACTTATGTGTGTAAATTTTTGCGGGGCCAGCGTGAATTCGATACCTATATATATAATTTGATCGTAATTTCATTAGGAGAGCTAGGTGATGTGATGAAAAGCTTTATATTATTCAAGCTGTGTAACTATACATAGTGTTTATTATATTTATATTATATATATTACCGATTATTATCTATATATGTAATTATTATGAATGAAAAGAAAAAGCGTCGCTTTTTTAAGATTTATATTATGGAATTTCATGGGTGTTTAAATTGTATTATTTTATACTGTATAATGTTAGCTAATTAAGCAGCTAAAGATGAAGTAGACTACTTATTCGATAATAAAAATCTGGTATCTGCATTTTGTCGTTTTTATAATAAAAAATTTATATATTATTACACTCACTGTATAAAAGAAGGTAAATTTTTCTTCACTTCAACTGTGTTATCGTGACCGACTTTACACTATACTTTATTTTTAGAGCGCATGTCGTTAACAATAGCAAGCGTGCAAATTATTAATTAAAAACTATTCATACTTCACTTCACCCATATTTCGTACTCAATGAATTACCCGCGCACCTACACACTCACACCTGACTAACCTATCACAGATACTATCCATATACATATATATACACATACACACCTTGCCCGTCAATTAGGTTAGTTAGAGCCTCGGAGCAAAATACACAACACGAGACCAGAGTACGAGCGCACTGTCGAGTACTTGCTTACACTTGAAGAAGGAATGTATGAGCAGAAGAAGGCCTCGTTATTAAGATGATGCTGTCACTGGTATTCGGCAGTGTGCTGCTGCTCCAGTTGATGGATCAGCACGACTGCCTCGTCCTCACCGCGGTGAACAAGAGCAACGAGTCCCAGCAGGAGTACAAGCCCGAGGGACCGCTCGTGCTCTGCAAGTTCCTGTAAGTAGGGGGGAAAAGCTCTCTTCCTTCTTTAATTATTAGTCAAGGGTGGATTGGCTTGTTTATTCATAGATTTGTGTGTTGTAGGCCCAAGGAGTTTGTTGAGTGCGATGACCCAATTGATCACAAGGGCAATAAGACAGCGAAAGAGGAGGTGGGCATGGGCTGCGTGAAGGTACAGTTTCAGGATTTTTGGATAAGTCAATTGAATTTTGTTCGTCCAGGTATTATAGTGAAGTTGTTCTTTGCAGTTTGGTGGGTCCAAGTACGAAGACGTAGAGAAGACAAAGGTGTTCTGCACAGTTCTGCCAGATATTGAATGCCATGGCTGTAGGACATTTCTGAGAGAAGGTGTGCCATGTGTAAAATACAGTGGACATTATTTTACTACAACTCTGCTCTACAGTATTCTACTGGGTTTCCTAGGGATGGATCGCTTTTGCCTAGGACAAACAGGGACAGCAGTTGGGAAGTTACTGACTCTGGGTGGCATTGGAGTCTGGTGGGTTGTAGATGTTATCCTGCTGGTTACAAACTCGTTGCAGCCTGAGGATGGAAGCAATTGGAATCCCTATGTCTGAAGTAGCAAAATATGTTTGGTGTTTAAAAAACAGTTTTTTAAGTGACAGTGGAATTTGATTTCACTGTACAGGTTTACAAAAGGGATTATACTTGTGTGCTGCTATACAACTTTGATGAAAGCATTTAATATTCTTCATTCAAAAGTTTGTATATTGTACTGAAGAATATTGCAAGTACTAATAGTTATTGAAGTGATTCTTAAATGTATTAAGCGCAAAATTTACATGGAATTTTCTGAAAATATTTTAAAAAATCCTGAATGGAATTTTAAGGAACTTCAATTTTTTATGTAAATAAACTGTTGTGATATTTCAATAAACATGTATGTACTAGGTAGTTCTAAATATGTAAATAAAAAAATTTCTAATAACAAGGTTCACCCTAATTATTTTCTTTTTTTAGCCAGAGAATAAAATCCATAGTTTTTATGATAAAATAACAAATATTTTATTAAATGTTTAAGATTTCCAATAATCTTTTAACTTTTTATATATTTACAATTCATAGTCATCTGGATGATAGAGTTCACTTATCAATCTATAAATATAAGATGGTGTATTTCCTCCTCTGTAAACAAGAAACAACTAGTTATAGGTGTGTTTGATATATGTAAATTTGTTTAATTTGGATTCTTACGAAAATTATCACTTACGTATTTGAAATAAATAAAGTAACAAGACCAGGTGGAACATAATCAAATACTGGATTGAATGATGTACATTTTTCTAATAATGCTGCATTATTTCCATTAATCACTCCATCAAGAGGTGAAACGTGTTTGTTGAAGGCAGGTTGTTCATAAGAACATAAATACAATGCAGATAATTTATACAAAGGTAGAAGAACCATTACAGGTACAGAATAATGCTTGGCAGCTTGAGCTACTGTATGTGATCCAGTAAGTGCTCTAAGACCACCATTAGCCATAACTGTATGCGTACCAATAATGACCTTATTCACACGAGACATCATTGCAAAAATTGCTGCATCTGATATTAAGGTAGTTTTAATGTGCGCTTTTGCTAAATTTGCAGCCAATTCATGACCCTGGAAAAAAGTTTTAACATTTAAAAATAAGAACCTTATTAAATTTCAAAAGTTTTATAAAAAGCAAATATAAAAATATATCATACATCCAGAAATGGAGCACCTTCAGCTATAATAACTTCAAAAGATCGAGATTCTGCTGCTTTTTTGAAAAATTTTTCTACCAATCTAGATCTACCTATTGTCATGACAATTTCATTTGCATGTATGTGTTCTGATGCTTGTTCTGTTATGTTTTCTGCACTATAATCCAAAAATATACATAATTAATACACACAAGAACAACTTGGAAACCAAAGTTACAAACAACGATGTAATTTATTACCATGTTTCAAGTTCAACTTCAAATTCACTAATATGTTCCAATAAAGCTGCTTTCAGAGAAGGCACAGCTTGGTTAAAATCAATATCTTTGTCATCTTCTGATGTAACAATTTTGTGTAATGATTCCTGTGGATCTGTTTCGTCTGTTTTGTTTTTCAGTTCTGAAGAATATTCTTCACGTATAATATGAAGAATCCTACGAACCATGTTTCCTGTTGATGATTCTATAGGTGCAGCTTCGATTAAATGTTTTCCATTTAATATTACAGTATCCATCAACTCTCTAAACATTAATAATAATACATTTATCGGTAATTTTTAGTTAGAAAACTCTTTTTTAACGCATAGGCAGAATACTAACTTTGCTGTACTCCATTCTGTATTTGTTATGATTTCCTTCAGGACTTCAACTGTAGCCAGCACTATTTCGTAAGTGCCTTTGATATCACTAAATGGAATGAAAAATTAATTTTCTTTTATTATTAGTTACATATTGCTATTGAAACGGTTATGTGGACATTTGTTTACAAACTTACCCATAGTTTATACTTTTCGCAAGGTTGGAGACTTTTTCGTGAATTTTACCTTGGGCCGAAACCATTTTTACCGCATAACTTGAAATTTACTCCGGAACTATAAATAAAAATAAACTTTTCAATCTGTTTCAGGAGAATTTAAAGCTGCAGCATCTGTACATACGTCAATGTATCCCGCACCACAGATTAGGTTAGAATATATATAATACCTTTTACCTATCCTTACGTTACGTCTATGCCCACACAGTGTGCTCCTCCACTCCGTCTGGTTCACGTGTTTATTTTATTCCAATATAAAGTTGTGAAAATAATTATAAATATAAATTATAAAAATTGTCTGAATCATGGCTCAAATTGGAGATGTCGTAAGTTATTAAAAAATTTCCTTTTATCACTTATTTTAAATTTAAAAAATTCATATTTTATTCGTACATGAAAATGATTAACCTGAAACTGAAATGATTTTTTAAATCTAATGATAGATATTTTTTGTTTTTTTTTTTTTTTATGATCGAAAAGTGTATAGAATTATCTAAATACAACTTAGTTTTAATTTCGTTATTAAATTTTTCCAGTAAAAGTTAATATTTAAAATTTTAGAAACAAAATATAATTTATATTCAAAATATATTCAAATTAAATTTTCTACAAAAATAATCATTTTTAATTTTCATTCAAGTCAGCAGATCAACTTATTGCTGGATCCAGTGTGTTATCAAGACCAGCAGAGGAATTTGAAAATGATGTAAGTCATTTTTGTTTTTAATAATTATTTATTATATTTTGAAGTATTTTATTTAATCAATATTTTGTAGGCAACCATTGAAGCTATGTGGGCAATGAAAGCAATGGAACACGCTGAAATATATTTCAATGTAAGATTATAAAATTTTTTTAAATTAAGATTTATGTTTATTTGTGTTAATTATTGTTATTTTACAGATTTTATGTTCTGTTGATCCAAAAATTTTAAAACTGACACCTCATGATGATACAATATACAAGATTTTCAGAGAAAGGTTTCCCGATTTCAAAGTAGAAGTATTGAATGAAGATGAATTGAAGTCAGAAGAAGGCAAAAACATGTGGAGGCCTTTTTGTGAACAATTTAAAGATATTGTTGAAGATTATAGTTTTGGAACCTTAATAAGAGGAGACTGTAGGGGTGATTATTCACCAGAGAACAGCATATTAACATCAAGAATTCAATTTTATGCTATTGAATTAGCAAGAAATCGTGAAGGTTTGAATGACCAGATAAGACAGAAGTTTAAACCAAAAAAAGTAGAGAAAGCATCATCATAAACAGCTTTATATGAAATATTCTATTGTTGATGAAATAAGCATATGTATTACAAATTTTGTATGAATTTTTTACAAAACTTATTGATATTTTTTATTAATACTTTATACTAAAATAAAATAAACCAAAAATACTAATAATTTAAAATCATGGTTTATACTTTTTGTGTTGTGATATAAAAAAGATTATGATAAAGGTCAGATTTTCATTTTTATTTGAAGTATAATACAAAATAAATAAAAAACTATATTTCTTAAAAAAAAAAAACAATATTTATTTTACACATTACATTCTAACTACTTTTTTTCTTTTTCGATAATTCCATGGCAATAAGAGGATTAGCAGCACGAGCTTCATATTTAGATTTGGCAGCACTAGCCCCAGAAGCTGCCGCATTTCGATTGAATTTTCGTTTTCGTTTACCAATACCAGCCATACCTTTAAGTGAAGGTGGCACTATATATTCGGGTACATCTCTGAGATGAGGCTGTAATCTAACAGTATGCAGTGCTTTATCTTGACGAAGTGATTGTAAATCTCTTGGGTTGTCTTCAAAGTAACTTTTTAATTTATCACAAGTTAGTACTTCTTGCTTGATTTCTTTCAAACGAGCTTCACGTACTGCTATTCGAGTTACTGCCTTCCAAGCATCTCTAGCTCGATATCTAAAAATAATGATAGATATTTAATACGAACGCAAAAGAACTTTTTTTTATTTTTCTGTAAATAAAAAAAAAAACCAATTTATCTCAAATGCTTACCGAAATCCTTCTACTTCATTGAGTTTAAATTGGTAAGTCTTAAACAAGTGTTCTTGTCCATACTCTTGTTTCAAAGTTTCTTCAACTTGTTCCATTAATAATCTTTCTCTGACAGATACGAAACTTAGGGCTGTTCCCTCATTTTTCCCTCTGGCAGTTCTTCCTGCTCTATGTATATATGCATTAATGTCAAGAGGGAAATCGAAATTGATTACATTAGAGACAAATTGAAAATCTATGCCACGTGCTACGCCAGATTCTTTATCTTTTCTTCTTTTTCCTTTCTTTTGTTTCACTATGTGAGGCTAAAATAAATATAATAAAAATTTGTGATATAGTATTTCATACTTAAAATTAAAATACGAAAATGTTTCGTAAAATTTACCTCCTCTAAAGCTTTTTCATCTGAAGCTATAATTATGTCATAAGTTCCACTGTTAAATTGTGTAACTGCTCTACACCTTGAACTTGCAGGCAGTTCAGAATTCAGAACACATGTTGGAATACCAAATTGTTCAAGAAATAATTTTAATTTATAGCAACGATCTACAGTATTAACAAATATGATACATTTTCCCCTGAAAAATATTGACAAATGAGAATAGATGAATTTTTCTTGCTATTCATCTTAGAATTATATGAATATATCAATTATTGTAATTAATAATTGTTATTTACCTTATCAAATGTAACTTCAATAATGCATATAAAATAGCAGCTTTATCATTTTCTTCTGCTGCTAAAGTATAGTGTGCTAATTGTGACGGTGGGGCTAATGGTGGTTCCTCCAGTTTTAATACTGCAGGATTATGCAAAACTAATTTCTTCAACGAAAGTACATCATCAGATAATGTTGCAGAAGCTAAAACTGCTTGGTAAACAGTTGGAAAATAATTTAATAATGATTTGATTTCATCTTCATAGCCAAAAGAAAATATCTGAAAGAATACATAAAATTAATAATAATAAATGTATTATTTTAAGCAATTGGTCCTTCAATAAATACTTACTAAATCAGCCTCATCAATTATTAAAGTTTCCAAGCTTTTTTTGACATTTAAATTCTTTGCCTTCAGATGCTGTAAAGCTCTAGCTGGAGTAGAAATAATAATGTCTGGATTTTCAGCCAAAAGTGGCTTCTGAACTGAAAGCTCTACTTGAGGACTAATATCTAAACACCTGACTTCTCTACTGCATTTCGTTGTAAGATTAACAAATACTGTATGAATCTGTCTGCAAAGTTCTTTGCTGGGTGCCAATACCAAGGCAGATGTTTGTTGATGCTGCTGCGTCTCCTTATTCGACAAAACTTTTTGTACCAGAGGCACCGCAAATGCTCCAGTCTTTCCAGAACCAGTTCTAGCTCTTACAAGAACGTCTTTACCATCTAATATTAGAGGAATTGTCTTTTCCTGGATTAGAGTAGGTTCTAACCATCCTAATTTTGCGATTGCCTGTTAGAAATATAAAAAAAGGGTAAACATTATAATTACAAAAAAGTGGTATGGTGTTATTTAAAAACTTTCCGTTGATATCGTAATTATTATTATTACAAGAATTACTAAAGCAAAATTGTTTTGATAAACTTAACCTCAACATTAAAAATCAAGAAAATATTTTTAAAGTTATTATTATTATTATACCTTTAATATTCTATCGTCTAATCCAAGCTCGTGAAATTGTTTAACTTTTTCTTCTGCCTCTTCTTCCGTAATATCTTCCGGCTTATTTGACGTCATTTTTGAAATTCACATAAGTTCAAAAACGTGTTGAAATCAACTGTTGAACGCACTATAGATCCACCGATCCACGTGTTTACGAATGTGCGCTTTGCGAATGTCATACTCTAATGATATAGAGGATATCTACTTTATCGGTAGTCTGTTATTATACTTTCATGTTCAATCGTAATAAAATATTTGAAATAAAAAAACAACTGATTAATTATAAACGGTTTTAATTGAAAAAATGTGTAAAATTATTGGAAAAACTTTATTTCCATTATATAAATATATACTTAAAAATGATATAACATTATAAAATATTCAATTATTATCACTCATAAATCTTAATTTATGTAGTTATGATAATTATTAAACCATGATATATGATATATAAAAAAATTTTATCACATAACAAAAAGAAATACATTATAAGTCATAGGTTGCAGCAGAATTAGTCTGCTCGTTTGAGATCCATTTTCCCAATTGTTCCCAGGTGTTTGCAATAGAAGCATTAAGTTCCATAAAATTTGAATTTGTTGATTCGTTCATTTGAAGCATTGCCCAATTATAGTTATGGCGACTATCAATATTATTGCTTTTAAACAGCTGAAAGAATGTGAGATCCATAAATAATTTCATACGAGTTGATACATTGATTATTTTGTTGTTAAGTCCCTTGTAAATGGTTTCAACTTCGTCCTTTAAACTCATCATACGTTCAAAGGTTTCAGGTGCCAATGCTACATGAGTTTCAGCTAAATCACAAAACTGAATACAACATCTATTAAACAAAAATTGAGTTTCTGCTCGAATTCGATTGTTATCAAAAACATCCTCTTCAACACCATTGTCCATGTACTCTATAATAGTGGATTCATGTCTCACTATAGTGTCCCAAGTCTTCTTGTTAAATTGAATAGACCAACCATTTTTTAAATCATGCAATCTAAACACACTTTTGAGATTTGGTATGCCGGAACTGGCAATTCCAATTATAAGACGTTTTGAGCCACAGTTATTTAAAAAAAATTCCTGACCCCCTAATGAAAAAATAGAATCAAAATTTTGCATTTGTTGTGATAACATCCCAGGTATATTAATGATAGTCGAATTGGCAGGTGCTTCATTAGTCACTTGCTGTAAATTTTCAATATTACAGCTTTGTTCAACTATTATTACACTGTCCTCTGATAACTGTGTATGATTAATGTCATTATTTTCGTTCGTCTCTAATACGTCTTGCACAGGATTCACATCATCTATTATGGCAGTGGAAGTTTCCATGATTACTTTTCTGAAATAAAAATTAAGAAATATGTTAGTTGTTTTAAGTAATACAGATGGTTTATTAAAATTATTTACAAAAATTTATTTTGAATATTTTAGAATATTAAAATGTATACATTAGTGATTACAATATCTTTTTTATAAAATTCTTACGGCACATATTTAATTGAAAACATATTGGAAAATTGTAGGAAAAATAACCTCAAAAATTATCTTCAAAACGATGAAAATCCTCCTGCAAAGAAGAAGATGCTTTCTTGTTAATTACATTTTTAACACTTTTTCAAATGGTTTTATTTTACACATTTTTTCACTTTTTATCCCATTATATATAAATAGGATTCTTCTGTTTACGTTGTTCAAGTCACATTGAATGCACGACAATCGACAACACAACTGCGAACTGACATTTGTATGTATACAAAGCACACAACTTGTTCGTTCTGGATTTGGGCTACCCGCGCAGCGAAGTGCCACGAGAACGAGAAAGAGAGAGGAGATACCTATTTATAATCAGAGTGCCAGGGAATTTTTCAGTGATATAATTAGCATCACCGAGCTGGATTTTGTTGTAATATAGACATATATAGTTAATGAAAGTATACCTTATAATTAATTTAAAAAAAAAGGTTTTTTTTTATATATATCGTTTTGGATTCGCTTATTATCGATCTTATAGCACCAAAAGTATTCCAACAAAAGATATCAGAATTAAATTTCCGTCAATAATAACAACGTTAAAAAAAATTAGTTTTTGTATTGCGGAATAAGAATAAACAACAAGGGATGAGGTGAAAAATTTTAAACATTTA
>JAPYZO010003428.1:18223-36482 GCA_030522905.1 Torymus flavipes
ATATTGTATACAAGGTATACCTATTATTAAAATAAAATAAAAATAAAATAACTAGTGAAATCGTTTGGTCCAATATGAAAAAGCGCTGAATACAAAATTCTCGGAATTACAAAATAGCGGTTTATTGTTATAAAAGTATTTCTCCAAAATTTTTGATCGGCTGCTATTTCACTAAATATGATAAATTATTCTAATTAAACTTTCTGTAACTCAAAGATTATAATATAAGGAGAAAAAAAATTTATCCAAAAAATTAAACTAATTAATTTTATTAACAAAATGGCGTTGCTACTTTTGAGCTATTTTTGTGATACTGTAATATTTAATAATTATATACCCACTGTTTGTTCACTAAGTGAATAATATTTTAACATGAATTTCACACAGTAATAAATACAATTATATTCAAACGTAGATTTTTTCAAATGTTTTGTTCAATAAATTGATTATTAATGAATATCATGTTCTGAAGTATATATAACTAATAATAATAGTGTCACTGTTTAATTAAAATATCAGAGCATGTATAAGATCTGTGCAAGATCAAAGTAGGTTAAATTAATATATGTCAAAGAAGGATTTATTATAGGAAAAACATAAACAATCGTGTACAAGATAAATCGACAAATATTTATTAGCAAAAATAAAAATACAAATATTTTGCGCGCTCGATATATAAACCCAATATGCGATCGTCGAAGTTCCAACTATGCTCACACGCGACAACATTTGTTATTTCGTTCTTCAATAAAAAAAAAATAATAAGCTATTTTTCCATCGTTACTTTCCTTCAAACGGACGGATGCACGCGCATGAAAGTCTGCGGTAACGATTCGTAAATTTTCATCGTAAGGCACTTTCGTCGCTCCTCGACGCGACGCACAAAGGATTATAAATTCGTAATACGTTCATTTTATTTTGACATGGTTCGTCATTGGGCGCGTGTACATTGGGTATATTATATATATATTCATGTATTACTCGACGATCACAATTTCGTAATAACATTATGTATATATATATGTAATAGAAACTTATTGTGCACATCATGAACACGGATAATATTATCTAAGGAAGTCGAAAAATATACAGCGTTTCGATGGGAACGTCGAACACTTACACAATGTATTATCATGGGAACCGCACGCGCGTACACGTGTCTTCCTCCTCAGTTTTTTTCAGCACAATCACAAATTCCCGCTTCCCAGAAGCGATTACACAAAAGCAAAAATAATAATAAACCGAGATGACAATTGCATAGGTCGGGGCAATTATCGTCTCGACCCAGAGAGTCCGAAAACAAAAGCCGGGGTTTTGGGGTCGAGACAATTGAAGCTCTAGTGTAAATGTATACATAACATAAGGAAAACTGTAGTGTGGGATATATAGAGGTAAATCCATGGTTTTGGGTACAGCATATTAAATTTACAAATTATACAAAGAGTTAAGATGCTTTTTTTTGCGTGAATTTTATTATTTAAAACAGACGTCGCCTTTCTATAGAATAAATTATTAAATAATATCTTGCATACTGTCGCGTTTCTTTCTGCGTTTTTTTTTCACGTACTAAACGCACAAAAAAAACGCAAGAACAAAACCGCTGCCGAAAAATACTAATAATAAAAGATAGTGATGTCATCGTTTCTCACAGAAATGTTACATTCACATCTCGGCTCTCTGTTTCTCATCTACCTCTAGATTAGTGATGACACGATAGTTCCAAAACAAAACTATTTGCACTTGTCTCGCCTCTAGCCTAATGGACTAACGCGATATCGCGCAATTACTACATATACCTATCTATTTCTCTTTCCGCGTCACTCTGTACACGGTCAACATGAAATTATAAATACACGCACATACACGTATATTTATAAAGCTATACCCTTATTCCGTCATCTTTTTGTCATGCCGATATATCGTTCGTCCCTAGCGTCGGATGAGATTTCTCAGTATATAGTTTCCTCTCAAAGGACTATGTAGTTTCAACAACGTTTCGCGCAAGTCAACGATATTTACAATAATGTTTTTTTTCTCACTCGAGTCTTCGGTTAGTTATACATATATTATATAAAAATCGTTAAAAGCTACAGCGACGCCGGAATTGCGCGTATCATTTTCATATTTTCCTTCTCTTTTTTCTTCTGCGAACGATTTTTCAACGATGAGGTTCAGTCTTACGTTCGTTGTTCGATTGCCATCCACGCGCTCATTCGTACCCACACATCGGAATTACGCACGTAACCGCTTAAATGCCTTTGTATTAATATCGCGTGTCAATATAAGTGTATAACAAAGGACTTGGATAATCGCATATCCCGCTGTCGTTAACAAATAAAAGATCGTTGCGATTTTACGTTATTTTATTGTAAATTTCATTCGCCTCGAGATCTTACAATGCCAGCGGGGGATTCACAACGCAGCCTATCTCCCTGTGAGATCCTTCGTATTTTTTTGTTTCTCACGTGAATTGACCTGTTGTCCTCGAGAATTACGAACATTAAAAACTCAAAACGAGAACAGCTGTTTCACACCTCAGACGGATAACAACGCGTCATGAATAATTGAAAAAAAAATCACTTCAACATCCTCGAAGAGCAGACTCGAAAGCTATTTTTGAACCATTTATACGAAAATATTGACATCGTCGAGAACACTAACCGTTTAAGTACACAAATATTCTTCGAAGAGTCGAAAATTACTTCCACCCTCGCTAAAGAGCTGTCATCAGTACAGTCTATTTCAATTTTGGAAACAATTGCGAAATTCGAATTCGCCAAAGTACCTTTTTTTCAACCATTCGAGAAAACTAAAACAAAGTCATCGATAAATCTTCGTTATTAACGGTATATACGTTTCATCATCATTTCGGGCAATTATGCCTCATACTATAGACACCAGATTTTTCTAACTTCAGCGAAATATAGGTTTCAATATTCCGTTAAAATAAGCACCGCCGACAATCTGACACTCTCCATTTACACACAATTTTGCAATCGAACTCTCCGCAATCACACATACACCCACTCCGGTTGCTGCTAGTGCAGACATGTGAGGCACTCGTTGCTGAGCTCGTTGAGTCGCTTCTCCACTCGCAGGTGGTTCAGGAATCGGTCCTTTTTCGAGCGCGTGAAGTGGCCCCGGCCGACGGTCATACGGAACGCGGCCATCTCCTCGGCGGAGACGCCCAGGTGCTGTTTCGTGCTCGTCTCCTCGTTGCTCACGTTCTCGCTGACTCTCAACTCGGTCTCCGAGTCGGGACCTAAAAACAGAAGGCGCATGATTATTATATAGTATTAAAAAGGATAAGTATATATTTTAATTAAAAAATGACATTTCCTAATTATTCAGGTATTAATTATTTAATAAAATAAAGTTTTATTTAGAAGAACCGGCTTATACTTAATTCAACGAATATATTAACTTTGATGAGAGTCACGATGATGCATGTATAAATTATTTAATTACACTGCTCTAGATTTATTAATTTCAAGTTTACATTAGCATCGAAATAAGAATCAATCGTGTTCCTATAAGCAAATGCGGCAAGCTCTACTCACCAGAATTCGGAACAGAATCGGAGGAGCCTCCGGACGACGAGCTCGGCTCCCAGACGCGCACCTGTCGTCGCCTCCTCAGCGGGCTGGGTGTCGAGACACCACCGACGACTAGCGAACTGCTCTTGCTCCTGCCCTGGACAATCAGCGCGGCGTCGAAGCTCGACGGCCTACCGCCGAAGCGTAGCTGCGCCGTGCGCCGACGACGGCTCTCCTGGTGCTGCGTGAACGCGTAGGCGCCCAGGTCGATTTTCGATCTGCCGTGAAGAAAGCGATTATTATTATTATATATCGGTTGAAAAAGAAATAAGGAGGGGCGGCTTTGCATTCCGAGTGAAGCCTAATGCGGCGGATTAACGATGAGTAATTTAGGGACACGGGCGTATTGTAAGCGAACACATCCGGGTGATTTTCGGCGCGCGCTAATTGAGATATGTATATTATACGGATCCAACGGATGGTGACGCGTCATCGTGATGGACGCGGTTACATATTGACGTATTGATTGTCACGGTCTTTATTTGCATTTATTTATTCGCTTTGATGTTGGCTTAGAACTGCCCTTCACTTTTTGCCAAAAAATGTGTTATATTACACATTTAGGTACTTATTCTTTTGGCGTTTTTTCGTAAACATATATGTGATATCTTTAGAATCCTACGGAACCATATATTAGCACTACTTTTAGTTATTCAAATGCGTGTTTGAAGAGGAAAATTCTTTTGAATCTTATTATACCTATTTGAAGAACGAGGAAATGAAGACGGAAAAAGAATCGAACTTGATGCGATAAATGCTAATTTAAAAAGTCAGCGCGTGTTTTAAGCTCGTGCAAAATATATTTACGGATCGACAAATTATTGAAATATACACTGACGTCTGTTAAAATAACGACAGCAGCCGATTAGAGTGTCATACCGTCGTATATGTACGCGATAACAGAATCGGAATGTAAAAACAGTCTAATTAATAAGTTATAATTTTTCGATAAAAAATTGCTATTTTACTATAAATTATAGTAATTGTACAAAAATTAATTTCTTCGTTGTACGCGGGATCATTTAAAAATCTATATACATATCTCCACCATATAACGATCCGATTAAGAAAAAAAGAAACCTACCCACCAGCGAATTATATCTTTGTATACTCACTTGGACGGTAGGGGCAGACTGGCAGACTTGGCGGCGATAAGGAGTGGCCGGTCGGATGTCGCGACGAGCAGCAGCTCGGGTTCAGGTGACGCGGATCTCCTTGACGTCGAGGCCTCGTCCTGTGTGCGTGGTGACGCCGAAGACGAGGAAGAAGACGACGACGAGGACGAAGAAGAAGCGGAGGAGGTCGCTGTTGTCGACGCTGCCGTTGTGCAGATTACGATGGGATCTAGCTGAGGCTTCGCTGGAGGCTCAGCGGTCGCTGTGCACTCGTTCTCGATGCTACTGTAATGAGAAGAATAAAGACGTTAGTTATGTTTAATAGTGTTTTTTGTTAGATAAGTATATATATATATATATATAAATTTGTCTTTATTGGAAGTCGGTAGAATTTTATATCAGAAAGGCGCGGAATATATTTGATGCTATAAATAATTCTGTCGTCAGAAAGTTGGGTACAATATATAATACACAAGGACGTGTTTCAACCGCGAACCTTTGGTCCCAAAAAAGTTTATATTGCGATTCATTTTGAAAATAATACGCTATAAAAATTTATACTCTCAAGTCGGACGACCATGAAATTCGTATTTCCGACTGTTTCCATTTATATTTATGGAGTATTCCCTTACACATTTATCATTTGTAATCGAACACATACATTATCGGCCAAAAGAGCATGTACAAGTTTTTCACACATCACAAAGCAGAAAACCAGTATATGTATAAATTCTCCTCGCGCCTTCCACTCAGCTATAAAGAAAACCCGAGCGGCCTGCGCCTCCAGACCTAATTAACCCGGCGACATTCCAGCCGCCTCTCCGCGACCTGAATTAACAGAACGCCGCGAGACGTCCCAGCCCACTTGCTGCAGAGTTACACATACTATATACTTCCCCGCCAGCAGAGAGAGAGAGAGAGAGAGAGAGAGAGAGAGAGAGAGAGAGAGAGAGAGAGAGAGAGAGAGAGAGAGAGAGAGGAGCTATCTGCGCGCCGCTCTATTAATATTGAATCATCGTGAGGGGGAAAGCGCGAATGGCATGAAAGAGAGAGGCTGGTATATACTGTGGAGGTGAAGGTGCGTATGGACGAGAGAATGGATCGCTTCGAGTACGAGTGCACTTGGAAATTTCGTACTCTGTACATGGTCGGACTGTTGTCAATCATTCGAGGAAAGAATGCTAGGGAACTTGAAAGAGATGATTGTTTTGGTTATAGCAATATGTCGATATTTTTAGATATAGTATGTGTAAACTGGAATTCCCGATTTGACAGAAGTAAATAATTCAAGTCGTTTGAAAATAGATAGCATTTTTATTTATATCGGAAATGGATATACTTTTGACTGAACTTTCTTTAATCACATCGGCTATATATACAATCGCAATTGGCATAGAACGCTCTATGTAGGTTAATTTTAAAATTAAATGTTTCTACGCGTTTACAAGTAGTTTAACAATTAAGCGCTGCTCGATTTCCGGGTAACGCGCATCAGAGTTTAATTATAATCGCTTGAACAATAGGATCAGCGTTAAAACTATAGTCTAAAATTAACCATCATGAGCTGCTATTACTTCCCTACGCTAATATAGGATGGAAATATATCTTTATACGTAAACGTTTCGCTGACATCGCGTCAAGTCGAAATTGTCACTATAGCATCTTTACGTTTACGCAAACAATGATGGAGCTATTTCTCATGTAAGTGCAGACTACGAAACCTCTTATCAATTTTCTATGGGCTTATAGCCATGAGTTGGACACTTTTAACACTTCCGTTTGCTCTGCAGACGATTAAAGGAAAACTTCGGTGTTGCCATATGGAAATGTTAAAGATAATGCTGATAATTCATATATATTTATAGAAATGACTGCGTGTGGACGTAGATAAGAAATGCGTTTATATATATCTAAAGTGTAGAAAGTCATATTATGTATATGTAACGTATGGGAAATGCAGATTATCGGTAAGAGAATGACATTGATATATACCACTGTTTCTTGAAAAATTTATGATAACATAATACTATATTTTTCACATTCCTCAACAGTTAACCCAACTCTCAACAAATTCTATACCTATAAACCGAAAATCTTTTGTATATACAAACATTCATCATTCCCCAACCACTGTCACAACATCAGCTGCACTCGCCACGTTTCCTCCTTCCAGCTACGAACACTTAACTCTTTTTCTCCCCAACCTCGCGCGCACCAAATCCAGAGGTCGGAGGTCGCGTGCAGCGTTAATATTGTTTTAAAAAAACGTGTGCTTATACGCGCTTGCGCGGAAACAGTATATGCCGTAAAAGGCGATGCGCAAGGTCTCGGTCGTCGGCCTTACGGGGCCACTTTGAGGTATACATATGGCCCCGGCCTCGAATCTTCTTCGTAAAACAAAGAAAAGAAAATGAGCACGCAGGTGTCACATGCTTACTTCGATTTCGGTTTCTCGATATAGTTCTCGTGCGCTGATTGTAAGAGACATAATTATACGAATGCGACGTAAACAAATATAAGCGTAGTAGTGCTTTAACATTCATTTTACACATTCTACGGCCGCCTTGGCGTCCAAGGTAACCGCAGAAAGAACGCGAACATGTAACGTGTAATATGCGCCAGCTGTAATTCAACAATTCCAAAACGCGAATGGGGCAAACGAAAAAACTATATTTCGCCAAAACATAAATATACCGGAACTATGTTTCCTTCGTTAATACCACTGCGCCAGATTATATGCCTCAAGGAGATATTGACGATTGAGCAACGAGGTGACGTAAAATTGATCGCAATTGTTTCGTTATCATCGGGGCCGGACGAGCACCTTCGATAGCGGCAGGACTCGAGATAAGATATAAAACGGACGTAGAGGTTTCCTCGAAAAATCAAGAGTTATTCTATACGTAATAAAAGATTTACGATATATGGGAAACTTCTATTGAACACGCTGCGTACTGTCTCGTTCGTCCAAATTTCATATCGTTGCGGCTAACTTACTTCATCGAGGATGTACATACACATGCGTTACTCGAGTTTACATAACGGAGAAGAAGGCGAAAATACTCGTGTACCTCGACAATTTCTTCACACCTTTTGTCGGCTCGCGTATATAAAGCGCGCGTTTATAATATATGTACTTTCGCAAGTGCGGTACGCGAGTATACGTGCACTTGTTCTCCCGATTAGCCATTCGAGCCTCGAACACAGGTTTCTCAACGCTATATGGATATGCTGAAAGAGGACGAGGCGCGCGTTGAGGAAATCATGCAAATTGTTTGCGACGAGGTATGTGTGCAGCCGCGATTGACAATGAATAGGGATTTTTTTCTTGTTCTTGGAAGCGTCCGAGGAAAGTAAAATTGTTTTATAATGCGGTGGATTGTATATATACGTGGACGGGATGATTTTATAAAAGGATTGGAAAAATAATTTGCGTATTCGATATTGTTTGTGTTATATGTAATAATAATGGTTATTTATTGTTATCGGGGGAGGTTTTCGGCCAATTAGGCCATTGCACAACTGCCAATCGAGCCTATCGGCCAATCAGATATATATCAAGCAGACGCTGCCATTAAGGTAATTGGCTTATTAACCACATTCTTCTATATAATTCAAGTATATGGTGACAATAGTGGCTTGGAACTTTCGAGCTCGGATCTGGCAGTGGAGAAACGCAATATTCATGAATTGTTAACAAAATTGTTATTATATTATTCAAGTTACGAAAATAAATAAAATAATAAAAAAAGAATGCTGTCAATTTTAGTCATGATCTTTTTTTTAAACTAAATACAAATAAAAGTTATTATTGTGTTAATATTATTATTGTGTTGTTCAATTTTGCTCACTCTTATTTTCGGATATTTTTATCTTTTAAAATAAGCATCGACTTTTCCTGTATGATTTCAGTTACTTAAAAGCTTTATATTTTATCAATAAATACTACATTATATTCGTATCATATGCCTAATATCAAAAGAAATCTTTGAGGTAGAATAAAAGTGCTGAAATATTCTCTCCTTTTCCCCCAAAAAAATAGCTCTTTCGAAAGAACGCAAAGTATTTTGACATGCCAAGTTATTGTTGAGGCAATAAATAATTCTATTTTTACGAGATCTTGATTTTAAATAGAAAATGTTTAACTTTTTATAGTGTAGTTGTATAATGTATATATGTCGAGCGCTCCATTTGCAACGGGAGCAAGGAAACAATTTATATAGAAGTAATAAAAAAAATTTCTCTCGGCATGTTTTTTTTTCTTACTTTTCCACTCTACTTCACGGTCATCGTCATGAAATATAAAAAAATCTACATTTTTCTGTTGCTATATTTGTTACTAAATTTACTAGTTTCATTGTTAACTCTATTATTAATTCACGTTTTCCAGCGTGTAAAACGAGAAAATTATTTAGAAACCTGACGTGTTTGTTAATAACTTTTCTTCTTTTTTGATGCGCCACTGTGACAATACACGAAACGTGAAAAATAAGCGTTCTTTAATGTTCCATGAAATTAGAAACTTCTAGTAACCTTATTCTTCGGAACATTTAAATTTCTCAGTTAAAAAATAGGCGAGAGGCAATTGATAAGCGAACGACTTTAATCTCGATTAATTGTTTTGTCTTGCTGACTCGTTAAAAAGTGGAAGAGATTTCTTCAATTTCTGGCGAGTCATCATAACAATACAGTTGAGCCGAAGAAGACGGCGAATAAATTTTCGTTCCACAGAAATTCAATTGACTCGGTGTCCAATTGACGAACCTGTTTTCAAAACCGCTTGAAACGATGAGTGACGGTCTAAAATAAGACAAGCATCTGACATTCGTAAAAGTTTCACTCATGGAGAAAGCGAGACGTTCAATGAAATCGTAAGAAATACGAAAATAAAATGCGAATGATGTTAAGAATAAATAAACGTTCTGCAACGTCATATAAGTTTTTTGTAAATAAAGTAACTTTTTCACCGGTATATCCGATATCTGGTTTAATATAAACCTCATGACAGATTCAATCTTTATAAGAAACTTAAAAAATGTATCTTTTCTTTTAGTAGGCATATCAAGGAGCGCGGAAGCGCTTCGAAGGCAAGTTTTTCAACTTACACCTATGTATAGATACTTAAAAAAAAGCAACAAATCCCTAACCTAAGTACACCTCAGATTATAAAGAAAGAGTTCATCCAACCAGTGCCAAAATTCACAGCATGAGTTCATCGCTCGCAACGTACGAACGCGTGGAAGAAGAAAAGTATATCCCGCGCCGAGAGTGAAAGTCTTTTGATGCGTCTGCGGCGCTGATGATGTCGACGCTCTGCGCGTTTCCGCCAGCGTTTTTTTTTCTTCTTTTTCTTGAAAAGCTGATGAAGGAATATTGCTTTATTTGTGAATGAAGGGCATGTAAAAGTGAAAGTCGATTTTAATTTTTCGAGATTTTTGAAAACATGTGCGAATACGTTACGTTATAATTCTTTTTACTTTCGAGCGAACTTTCGTACACAATCAACATATACCGAAGATCTTGAAAACATTTAGGTGAGGTGAATGTATCCGCGACGATGACTCACGCGCTCATATATACACGCAGGAAAGCAATTTTCGCGCTTATTTGAGCGCGTCGTCGATCGACCGACTATACTCGGCAATATAAGAGCCTCGAATCATACATTCATTTTATATATCCAGCACGTTCTCTTTTAATTTACATTATTGTTCCTCACGCAGAAGATGATTCATGCAGTTGACTAATGCATGTGTTTAACGCATAAAAAATTGTCGGTTTTTGCTCCATTGCGGTGCGCGATAATAAATATAGGATTTTGCGCTCGCTTCCTTTCGCGTTTTCGCATATAAAAGAATATTCACGGTTATACGTTTATCCTTTTTCGTTGGACGTAAGTAGTATAATATATTTCGTTAGATAGGGACTAGATAAATATTAATGATGATGACGAGGCTCAAGAAACTGTTGAAACTCGCCGTGTAATTGTCCCGGGCGATTATCTCAACGACACCTTCATTAAAAAAAAAATTAAAAAAAATTCTCTCAAAAACAGCGTAATTAGTTTAAACGTGCGCGTATAGGTCAAACACAACTATACTGATTATGTCATTTGCATAATACATTACGTACAATTTTCTCGAAAAAAAAAAAATAAATAAATGACACTTGTCATTTTCTTTAACGAGCGCATGGCATTTTCCTCGTAACTCCAATACACATACACAAGCAAAAATAAAAATATTAAAAAAGCGGCCCATATAAAAATTTTGCGCAATACTACGAACATTTTGCAAAGTCAATATAGAACCGTGTCGCGTGTGGGTACGAGCTCCCGCGCGACGATGGCGCCTACGGATAAGGAAATCGGGGAAACGATCTTAAACATCACATACATACTTACGCGGGGTATATTTTTTTGTGATGTTTGCGGCCAACGCGGCGGCGAGTTATATTGTGGGCAATTACAGTTGCTGGTCGCGTTTCGAGAAAAAATTGTTGCTCGTTATAATATATCGATTCTTTCGCGTGGCGCGCAGCTCCACTGTGTAAAAGTCGCGCGACCCAGATAGAAGTATTTTGAGGTGAAACCACGCGTAAAGTTTTTTTTATATATTTTATGTGGCGAATGTTTAATTAGCTGGAGAATTTCGGTATGGTCTGACGTAGGACTGATAAGAGTATAATAATGACGATGATGCCAATAAGTATAGTGTAATTATCGAGTGTATACAATATATACAGACACGCTTGCGAAAGATTGCCTTCGGATATTACTGCCTCCTCTCATTTAATCAATTCACGCTTACATGTACTTCTACAATCGAATTCGAAAGAGAGACACGCTTAGGTTTAAAAAATTGCGATTATGCGAGATACACACGCATGCGTGATCGAATCATGGATCAAAGATCGCACGTGTGCGCGAGACAATTGCCTCTGCCTCGATGACAAAATCCCGCGTCACGAGTATAGGCCGCACAATTGTTGGTAAACACATATATAAGTGTAATAAATTCTGTGTACAGTGCGATCGGGAATTGCGACGAACGCACGTGGCGCGCACGTGACGTCCAACTCTGTCTTTCTGCCAGCCTTTGCGCAACAGCCGCGAAGATGTTGCAGTGCCGCGCAATCTAGTTTACGAAAAGTCGTTTACTATTAATTCCTGCGTCCATATATAAATCTACATATAATACGAAAGATGAATTATAAAAGGATAAGAATTATAAAGACAGGAAGATGAGAGCAGCGTCTCCCGGAAGTGAAGACTTATATATTATAGTGTCGACGAGGAAAATTATTATCTCTCGGCATTTTCTCATATATATTAATGTAGTTTAACGTTGCATGATACGACAATTGCGATGGGCAATCCAATCCCGGCGAGTGTAGTCACGTGCGCGCGCAGCTCAACTATACCATATACTGCGCCCCACTTACCCTAATTGTGCGCTATAGTTAATCGAAAGTAATCTATATTTATATTTAAGCTCTTTGAGATGAAGAAAAAAAAACAACACGTTACATAAGCCGCTAGTTATAAATTCTTATGTATACAACTAACAAATGATGGGCACGATGACGAATAAACCGCGATCATAATTTTTTGCCCGAATTATATTATAACCGAGCGAGGAGCTGCCAAACCCTCGTTAGCCCGCACTACGCCAATTCGTCTCTCAGATATTATACTTACTATATACACCTCCGAAGAAATCATCATGGCATAACGCTCTATACACGAGAGGCGCGCGTGACTCACGACAGTTGCGGTTATCGCTCGCCGATGAGAACCTGCTTTTCCCGGTGCCTGCGCACTCGCGGGTACACCTGCACTGTATATATGGGCGTTGATGTGTACATAGGGTGAACGAGCTCTCATCGCTGCGCGACGTAATCGAAACGTTTTAACGTTGATTTGAATCTGCTCTTTGATTTTAACGGGCTTTTCGGCCTTCGATACAAAGTATAAATTATAATGTAAGGAAAAAACTAGCATTATACACCTTTAAAAATCAACTTCGAAAGTCTCGTTTACGATATTAAATAACGTAAAATAGCAGACACTTTCGGCTAATAACTTTCCTTGAATTTTCGATCAATGTCCGCCAACATCAATCACCATCCTATGTATATATAGAGAACAAACATGACCGCAGAATGAATTACCAATCGGGATATATGAGTACGTTCTACGCATATAGCGAGAGAACGACAACCTGTTCCGCGCGAACGAAAATGGCAGCGCGAGAAACGAACGAAGGAGGGAAGAAACGACAATGCTGGTGGTAGGTATATATGGCGACTAAAAATAATTTTGCGCGAGTTATAATAAAATGCGCGACGGTTGCTCGTTGTGTCTGTACTTGTAAGAGAGAAGAGAAAGCCGCGATGGTCTCGTGATTTATATATAGATTGTGCGGTTTTATGGTTGGTAGCGTAGTGTGTGTCGCTTAATTATTACAATAGGAAATAATTAATGTTTTTTTTTATTATTTGATGATACTATTATAGTCATTATTCGCATGCTTTGTTTGTAAAAATGACGATGATGATGATGCATCGGTCAAAAAAGCGCAGCGAACAAATATTTTTGCAACTGAATCAACAACTCATCCTTGCACAAAATTTACGGGAATGATATGCCTCATATATGTGACAGCAGACTAGCTGATTACTGACATTTTTTGTTTTGCCAATTCTGAAAAAAAAGTCGATAAACCTATAAGTTAACGAGCGGTTATATAGTCGCAAAACAAAAGTGCATCATCTCTGATGCATCTTTTTTCTCGGGCAATTAAGTATATCGGACTTTAAACGCGCTTATTTCGCCTTCTTTTGTCTCGGGTAATCACGCAACGCGATATAGGATCATTGTTGTAAATGAATCGGTCACGTGGCGAAAAAATTTTCGCAGTATATTGATGCGCCCGCGCAGTGTTTAAGATAAAGACGAGTTTTTTTTTTCTTTTTAAGTTATCTATAATTGCTTTGTTAATTGCCTACATAATACTAACGAAAATTCGTTTTTTGCCTGAAAGAAAAAAGTGTATTATCTGCGCATATATAATGAGATACCGCACGAACTTTGATCGGCTCTCTCGGTTCATGAATTATATCATTACTGAAATTTCAGCAATCAGCATCTCGTCCACTTGAATTGTGAACCTTACATATACAATGATTATAAATCAATGTTATCAACTGATATTTTATTCTTCAACTTATGAGTTAAAAAAATGTGAAAACACCGATCACCGCCAAAGTGTCACACGCTTTCGCGAAAAATCACGACACCGGCAGCGCGAGCGAAATTTTTTTTCGGCGACGCTGCATAGCTCTCCGCGACGAGTTCATTCGCCGCGATGAAAAGAGAGCCGACCGACCTTCTCTTTCTAGCTCGCCAAGCGCGCGGATCCATAAGTCGCGCTCTACGGCCTTCGCCAAGCTTCGCGAGAGCTAATTGCGCAGCTGCGCGCGTTATTCAGGTGCGGGAGAGAGGAAAGCTTTTCCTGCAAATTTATATATGAATGTTTGAGAAAGTGTCTTCTGATTATGATTATATATAGGTACGATGTATTTTATATTATTTATTCTCGTTATGCTAAAAATATACATCGTCTGCATTGTTGAAGCGTTAGTTGAAAATTGAATTATTTCGTGGCAATTATGAAGTATGAAAATAAATACTGTAATTAAAAAGAGTTATTAACAAGCGAATCCGTATAAATATCTCGCAGGATATTTCCCATATTTATATACATTCTTTTTTATAGCGCACATAATTGAATACTTTTCTATGAGACACGAACGTCATCATTTTTAGCCATTTATTAAAATCCGCGCTAATTACAGTTTTGATCGATTTTCATTGCGTCTGCGCTTGAAAAAAGAAGAAAAGATTTAAGAAATCGCTCGTTCACGACAAAATTCTCAATCCATGCAACCCACAAAACACTCGAAAGCTTGTATATACTCTTTGACTTCGGCTCACGAATCCGCGAGTATATAAACAAAAAATATTTTCCGGTCTCGCGCGCGCGTCAGCGGTGTATATATGCGTCACACATACATTCATCCAGCATCCTGCACACGCATGTGAGTGTATAAGGAACGCGTACGGCGCAAGAGAGATAAAGGCGGCCGCCATTGACACGGAGACCGAGACCGCGGTAAGTATTTATAGGTGTGCACGCGGACGATAAGTTCCGCGAGGTTTGATATATACGCAGGATGTTGTGCGATTAATAATTGTTGGTAATGATAGTGCGTGCGATTGGAGCAGAGGGAAAATGTGTGCGCTCGCATTAGAGTTTAATTATTATGATATGTATACGCGTGCGAATATGGTGTAGTAATGATTTTCTCGCGGTAAATTGTGTAATATATACGAGTTCGTTGGCGAAGCGCGGGATATATGCATGTGTGTATATAATAGAATTACATAACGAATTGGTACATAGCTCGGTTTGTCGGGTGCATTTGGAACACGTGTAAAGCACACTTTCGCGTGCGTATTATATATTTGGAGCACAGGAAATGTACGAAAATAATTATAGGCTAAATTGGTACAGTGTAAGTCTTGTTTTGAAAATATTTCCACAAACTATAGCTAAAATTTTTTCTGTTGTATTTTCACATCCATATTAACGAATGTTTGTGTCGAATCGGTAATCCGAAGGCCTGAGATATACTGTCATAAGCTACATATACAATAGAGAACGCATACATTATTATGAATGAATACGAAGCGAATGTAAAAATCACGATTATACCTATTATTATAACGGATATCGGAGAGCTGTTGTTACTCTCGTCCAATGAGAGCCCGCCGAATGCGATATCAGATATAATTCGATCAGCGAAATCACAAAACAATATGCGCGCGCAGGTGGGAGGCTTATATCTGCGTTGATACCGGGCGTTAATGACAAATATTCAATCAATTAAGAAAAATCATCATCTCCACACTGGTCCTTTTTTCCGCATATATCAATTTCTTAATTTATTACAACAATAATATTGCCAACTATATACACACCGAGCATCGTCTATTTATAGCTTCAACTGCACGTTTTTTTTCCTTCGCGCCAATTGATCCTTCATACAAAGCTATACATAATACATATGAAACGTCGTTTCGCACCTATGCAGGCTAAAAGTAAATGTTCGAATTTGATTTTGTCTAATTTCGACGGCACCAGGCTTTTTCCAGCGCGGCGCGCGTGACTTACGCAAACACATCCGGGGAGCCGATCTCGTCGCGAGCACAGCAGCAGCAATTTTCGACACGGCCGCACGCGAAACCTTATAGGTACAGAGAGCAGTTCCTGCTTCCTCTCGCCGAATTGCAAACGAAAGCGAGAGGGAGGCTGAAAATAAACGTGCGATCACGAGCCTCGCGGCTGATTGGCTTTTTGATCTCTCTTTTTCTTTTCACGCTGCGTTGAGCGGCGATGGTATGAGATATATAAGCCGTGTGATGCGTGCATAAATAAACGAATAGATTTATATAGATCGTTGTCAACAATCCATTGAATAGTGCAAACAACGTGTAAGCCTTTGCGAAAAATCCTCGTGTGTAAGTGGATATATTGACTATAGGCTTATCTATTGATACAGGATTGTATATAGTTTATGTTGACATTACGTTAGTGCGTATAATATAATATGTCCGATAAGGTGTAATTTTCTCTTAAAACGTCGTTATTAGAAAACAACTGTTATACAAGTGGTCTTGGAAGTAGATAAAGTATTAAGAAAATATAAATGTTAAGATTATATAGTTGATTGTTTTTCAACGTTTCAATCGTATATTTTGTACTACAAACCAAATACCTAAGCCTTTATACGCAACGTATATATACAAGCGAAATATGTTGAACTTAACTATTAAATAATAAAATAATATTGCACCTATTATATCTCCATAGAATTCTGTATATTTACCAGCATGATTAATAAAAAACCATTTTTCAAAAAGCACTCTATAGACACCTTTATAGCATCCTACTATTTTTTCCGTTTTATATAGCTGACACTCAACGAAACCCGCGTCGACTCTCCCACCCGCATCACGATTTATAAAACGTGAGCCTGCATCCCGGAGGATTTGATTCGCCAGAGACGCGTTCCCTCTTTTACAGCCAAAAATCAAGCACCAAAAGTTTAACAGCCTGTCTTATGCCTGTATATACACCTATATGTATATTTAAAACGAGCCTCTAGCGATAAATCATCTCTTGCTGCGTGCCGGGTCCCTTCGTTCCGAGAACAACACTATACTTAACGCGCGCGTGTTGGATGACAATGCAGAGAGAAACTGGCAGGTATACGAAAGTAGTGACCTTTCTTCGCCATTTTCTGAGGTATAGTGAAGAAAAACCTTGAGATGTAGACGAGCAGCTCAGACCTATACGTATTTACGTTGTTTTACGGTCACGGAGGAGAAGCCTGTTACTTATACATTATCAAGAAACAATCGCCAGTAAGTACGAAGCGCAGCTTAAGATCGAGTGAATATATTATCAACAGGTAATATTATATGCGCGACGCGCTTTATTCGCTGCTCGTGCACATGCCGGACGCTGTATAAGTAACTTAAATACACGCGTGCGTCAATAGATTAGTCCGAATCGGTCGATTAGCGATTTCGACGCGGGCCTCTGATGCGACTGAAGAGTTTTCAGTTCCGCGTCACGAACATCGGAATGTGGTCAGTGATGATATATATACAAATGAATGAATGAAAATTCTTTTGCATTTTCTTGGAACGCCCGGCTTATCGTACGGTTATTAATTGTATTTTACACGTTCAGGAAATAAATACGTGACTGTAATTATAGCTTCAGATAAGGATATTTTTAAACGCGTCTCGTTTATAGAAAAATTCGTCCACATCGCGCGCGACGCGAGCGATCAAACACACACTATAGCCGCGTGTGCGTAATACATTTTGTACCGGCGTGTGTCTGCAGCTCCGATGAATGTGAGAGACTATACATCAAATGTAGCACATGGACTGCCTTCTAAAACTGCCTCTGTCTCTCTACCTAAGCTATCCTTGAAATCCTTAAATTTTTAAGTTTCCGGATCACCTTTGTTATACATTTATATAACCTCAAAGTCAACTCTTTCCTCTCTCTCTCTACACGCGACGAGTAGGAAAAACCGCATACTTACTTATCTCCCACTCTACACATAGGCAAAACACAATTAAATATTCTGCTGCTGCGCACGCCCTCGCTTTCATTTTTTTCTCTCTCTAGAGATTTCGCACATATATATATATATATATATATATATACACCGCCAGCGGCTCGCACTCTCTCTCTCTAATAATAACCCACAGCCGGCCTGGCTGGCACACACGCAGATACACATTCACACCTCTATGCATAAGTATATATCTCTCACCTGTATTTCGGATCGAGGAAGAGCTGGCAGAACCAGACGAGCCGGATCGCTCCGGTAGCCATCGACGACGCGACCAGCCCCATGGCTAAATCTCACACACACACTTTCTTCTCCTTCTTCTCTGCAGTG
>JAPYZO010003431.1:0-12679 GCA_030522905.1 Torymus flavipes
GGGGGGGGGGGGTGGCCAAGAATCAATTTCTTCAAAATGTAAGTGCAGCTTTTACGAGCCTCTGCAGCGAGCAGTCGGTGTATTTTGGCTTTGTTAAAAAATTACACACGTCTTGTTATTCGAAAATTAATCATTTGCGATAATTAAGTTAGCCGCGCGTAACGACGACCGCATTTCCTCCGACTTTTTTATTCGTCCAGCTCGCTTTCAAAAACTATTTCTCAACACTTTCTCATACCATACATATTATACTCAAGCTAGCACAGAAACTGGACGTATAATCCCGACAATTTACGCGCGCGCGGGAACATGTTTGATTCGAGCTGAAGCGAAATAAATCACGCCTTTATCGGAGTAAGTTTAATTTTATTAAAAGCAATCATTTACACGTCTCGCGCAACGAGAGGGATTAAAGAAAGGAAGAAAGAGAAAAAGAAAGAAACACGGCGCGACGATAATGTTGGTTTTATAGCGGGATAAACTTATCGTCTTTTATGGTTATACTCATTCCTTTACTTTTATTAGCCTTTCGTTCACGGCATAACCCTTTTCGCGCTCGACAATATCATTATAGATTTTTAAAAACCCTCGTGAGCATGCAATTTTTTACGATATAACCCTATATAAAGCTCCGCGCTGTTCTCGAGATTTTTCTTTGCACATACTTTTTTTTTACAACGAATCGATGGATAACGAAGTGTCGTAACTAACCCCACCTGAAAACTATGTCAGAGAATTACTTACTTGCTTCTCTGTCGCGACTCCGTGCTGTTTAATTACCGCGGAAAAATAATAGATCGCGTTTACTCTACCCGTGGCGAATTATTGCTCCATTTTGTCACTGGAATTTACGGCTTTTCCTGTTACAATAACGAATAGCCGCGGCGAAGCGGCCACTGCTGCTGCTGCGATTCAATTAAAAGATTTATTACCGTGACAAAACATTGGGCAGCTTTGAAGAAATGCGTGTATACTTATACACTCTGCACGGCTTGGGTGCGAGAAGGTGAGGCAACGAATTCGGCAATATAATTTTTAGCGGACGATATAATTTTTATTCCAATGTAAAAAAGAAAAATTACATAAGGGATAGTGTAAGCCATTTTTGTTTTCGGTGGCGCGCGGTACAGGGTTACGACTGTAATACGCGTTTGTTGAAGTATTCTGGTGACGTTGGGTGATTGCTCATTGATTGCTGATAGGAACGATAAACAGGATTTTTTTTTCTCGGAAGAATGCGGCTCGTAGAGTTTCTAATATACGTGAATTTATGTAATAATGAAAAATTGTGGCGATGAAGTGAAATATCGTTGAGAATAAGGAGGTTTATATAATCGTAAATAAGATACTTTTTAGGTTCCTGCGTTTTCACTTGAACTATGGAAATAATGACACAAATGAAAATCATATTTCCTTTGATATAAGTGTATGTAAATTTAAGTCGGTGCGAACACTCCTTGTAATGAAACTTGGACATCTATTATTAACAACTAATCAAATATATACTTCAATCACTACCAAAGCAATGCCCGTTAAAATGTCAGTTATATTCAATGATGAATTTTCCTTGTCCATTTTTCGTCAAAATAACCAAAGATCGAATAGCGTGTTCGAAAAGCAAGTGTTTCATAATTAAAACGGAAACTGGCAACTTCTAATACAGCGACGATTATTTGGAAGACTATATCAACTGAGATATTGTCAACCAACAAATACAGCAGTCTTTACACCAGCACAAAAAAAACCTACCCAACAATCCCCCAATCCCGCCGGCCATCACACGTTCCTTCGAAAATTAAAACGCCAACAACCGAGACGAGCATTTCTTCGCGCCGTCGGTTGCTCCCTCCCTTCCTTCCCATCATCCTTCCTTACGTCAAACCCGAGCCGACGTGAAAATCGCGCGCTGAGAGATATCCCAGATCCCACCCTCTCCGCCTCTCGAAAAGGAAGGCGAAGAAGAGTTAAGGCGGGAAAATATATATATCGTTCCTCTCTTTCCCCACTCGCTTATTAAGCCGATAATCGGCCGGCAGACATTACGCCCGTTACATTATCATGCCGCTAACGTTCTCTCTCTCTTTCTCTCCCTCTCTCTCGTAATTACTTTCGCAGAAGCGGATGCACGCTCGATAAACCCGCGCCAAACTTCAAAGAAGCAGATTAATTCTTCGCGCGCTCGCGCGCTCGCTGCAGTGCGTGCCGAGCGACAGTATTACATATGTATATACGTATTATACGCGGTGGCAATTGTCTTTCATATATATAGTGTAGTATATAACGAGGCGGTTGTTCCGTGAAGAACAGCTCTGTGGTCGCCGTTCGCGTGCGATTTCGACATTTCGCGGAAAAGGAGAGCGAGGTTCGATCAAACGGCCGTGCGGTAAAAAGGCGCGTCTCCTAATATCGCCGTTTGATGGCGCGCTGTATGTAAGTGTACCGGGAGAGCATTTTTAGATACGGCGGAGTAATTGAGATTGTGAGTGTAACGGGGGAGAACAAATCGTATAAGTTTTTAGCGTGGGTGGGTATTATATACTTCGGCGTTACGAAAGCGCTGTGGAGTTTATATGTCGGTGGAAATAATGGGGATTGAGGCGTGATTTGTCGTAAGTACCTGTAAAGTGTTGGCAGAACTGTGTATAGGTACCTATTTGTGTGTGAATAGAGTTGGAGTTTAATTTGAGCAGTAAAGGAACAAAGAGTTCGATTTTAAAATGGCCGTTCTGTGAAAACCGAGCGTAATTCTCACACGCGAGAAGGAACGGATGGAGATCTTTATAATTTAATTATTTCGTAACTTTCAACTTTCCTTCTTTCTTTGTTAGAGAAGTGGATTGTGTTACAATTAAGTATAAAGACTTTTTATCGTTTTCACCAATGATCGTTATAGCAATCGGTAAAAGAAATCGTGAGGCACAAACTGTGTGGAAAAGTCTCACGTGACAAGAATCATTCCTCAATTATTTCTTGAACTTTATTAATAGATCCCTTTCTGTACATATGAGAAAAACATCACTCAAAGTATTATCACATCTAAGATTTTATAAATCATCTTAAATGCGAAAAGTGTTGGATATGTCACTCGAATATTCGAACAACGCCTATCCCCTATCACGGAAAACAAAGAAAAAGAATCTTTAATCCACTTTCACCAACCAATATAACTCATTTCCCACAGACCGCTAAGCGTGACTTCGCATGCGAGGGGAGAGGTTATGTCACGTGACACACGCGCGTGCGCTCATGCTGACAGCACTATACACACCAGAAGTCGAAGAAATCGCGCGTAATTGTGGGTGGAGCGCCCGGGCGATTACCGCGTTCATTGTCGCTAAGTGCCGCAGTTATATGGGCTCAATTTTTAACCTTCGCTCGCGCATGCTGTGCGAGGCGAGCCGCGAGCGCACACAAATTACAGCTATCGGGTCTACAATTTTAGCGAGCCCGTGTGGATTCTTTTATTCGCCTAGTTGCGAAACGATATCGTGCGGTATTATATTGAGGCTAAAGTATTTTATGTACTATTAAGAACGGTTTTCGTTCCTTTATAATCTTCAAGATGATAAACAATGTTGTTGCAATATTGATAAACCCATGTTGTAGTATTATTTTTCAACTACTTATTAGTTGAGTGACTTTCGTTTACCGGTGTATCGCTAAACGATTCGTTAATATCTATCTGTTAATTAAATTCAATTCCAAGAACCGATAAAATAATACCCTACTCGCTTCCCATCGAAAATAAAAACGATAACTGATACTAAAATATATAACGATTTAATAACACACATCTTTTTCGCTTCACCCCAACCGGCACAAATCCACGGCAAATAGATTTCCAGCCACCATATGTCAGCGCGATTCACATGTGCTTCTATACACCTACTGCCGCATACTTCCACCTCGCGCCAACTTCCTCGACGTCTCACTCTTGCGGCCCACCGGATTCGAAGACTCCCCCTTCGGCCATAAATCTCCCCCCTCGTGCCGCCGCCGCCGTCGCACACCATCGACGCTTCTCTCTTTCTCTCTCCTGCCTGCGTGTGGACGAGGCCAATTTGTCGGGAGGGAAGTTAATGAAAAAGAAATTTGCGCGCCAAGCGCTGTTCTCTTCTACTTTAAATTGGGAGACGCTGTATAGCAGCGCGGGAGCAGCAGCTTCGTTAATAAAATAAGAGATCATTCGACTTGAGTCGCGCGCTCCCCCTTCGTGGCAAACGAATGGCGCGCGAGGGCGCCGGCGCCGTAAAAGCAAAATGGCTTTTTGCATATAGCCGCCGGGGCGCGGTGGCATCTGCAGGGAAATCAGTAAGTGCGTTTAATATGTATGTCATTAAAAGAGTGCTTTTGAACGGTGGCGGTATGTTTTGGCTCGCGGATTTTTATGGCGTATGCGGGTGTTCGAATTTTAGTAGAGCAGCAGTGTTGTTTGTTAGTAGATAGATATGATGGTAGTAAGGTGATTATAATGTTTTATGCAAATGTTACCAGAAAGTTTGTAGCAATGTGCAAGTGTTATCAAGCTTATTTGAGAGTTAATCTTTGAATATCCGACGAGATGATGATGAATTTACATAATATAACGCTTAACGGGCAAAGTCGTATAGAACGTTTTTGAAATCCCCCAATACGAGGACCGGAGCTAACGAAAATTAGCGAATAAAATCGCAGAATTTCAAAACTTTCTACGCAACGTACCAACACAGCACACGTTCTAACCACACCGACACTTGAAACCAAAGCCTTCATTCACAACAATCCTCATTACAACTCGCTCGCTGCAAAACCAGCAATCCCTCAAACAAGCCGTGCAGCGGTGCATCATCATTATCATCATCGCAACCCGAACCAATCCGCAGCGCGCGCGCTTCGCCTCGATTCGTTGACCCAGTGAGCTTGAGACATAACCTTTGCGCGCAGAGTTAGTTGTCGGGGGAGATCCGTCGGCTCAACTGCGGCGCGTCGTGACTCAACCTGGAATCATCGCGCGCGCGCGCGGGATGACGCAACTCTCTCAGCAACGACACTATACAACCGCTCGCCGAGCGCGAGGGAGAGAGAGAGAAAGTCATTATTTTACCGCGCGCGAGCGGCTAATAGACTTTGTAGCCTTCAAAGTAAATTGTCTTCGGGATTACCCGCGGGACCGCGAGAGAGCTCGGTAACTAGGGAACGTAGGCATTTTGCATGCCGAAAGTCTCTCTTCTCTCGAGACCTCGTTTCGTATTCGTGTGGCGAGGCTTATCAGCCGAAGGTCGTTTTCCCGAGGAGGAGTTTGTGAGTCGAAAGAGGCGGTTGCTGCCGCGAGTTATATTGAATATACACACCGCGTGTGTAGTGTGGTTAGGTCGAACGAGGCCTAGTTAGCTAGATGGCGTGGCTCGTCGGCGTTTACGACGCCTTGAATATTTACGCCCGCCGTGTGGTGCCGATGAAGGTGTTTGAGGATGAGAAAACGAAAGTGCTAGGGGGTTTCAGTTCTGCGACAGTTGTGACGAGGCGATTTTGCTTTGTTTTTAAGGAGATTGTGTGTATGTCTGTGTATAATAGCGGTAGAGAGAGGGAGAGAGTACGTAATTTTGGGCAGTAATTTGGGAGACGTAACCTTGGCGGGAAACTGCCATTTTGAGGTTAAGCGAAAGAGTTTTCTGGCTAATAAACGACCACTTCGCGGTGATTATCGTTGAAATAACAAGTTTTAGGCTGAATAGCATCTTTTAACGTTTTACGCGCACTTTAATTTACTCTGAGCATCATTCTTATGAGGTTTTGATACTTAACTCGGTATCTCTTTTTCAAGGAACATTTTAAGTTTAACGTGAAATATTGTTTTATTAAAATCCCTAGCTAAATTAAAACATTCCTATATACTGGAAAAACAGACTAGCAAAAATCTTAAACAGGTTTGGAAAAATTACCATGCTGTCTCGAAACATTATTGCAAACTATAAGAACCTAAAAAATTACTATATTTATAGGGACTTTAGCTAGAAATATAGAGAAAAAATTCCTATACTGTATTGGAAAATTTCCTATAAGTAAACCATGGTATTTTTTAGCGTTTTTGTAGTCTGTGATATCTTCCGAGATCGTATAGCTAGTAATGTTTAAAAAACTATTTTCTCGGTGTGTAACCTTACAAATAGATATTAGACAGTCTAGGGACATTTTCTATTTAATTTTATTTTTAGTGTGTACAACACTTTTTCTATGTGTCTCGTCATATCGTTATGAATCGTATAAGCGAATGTAAGATACTGATAACCTTTTTTTCTTGTTTAAAGTGTACTACTATTTAAAAATACTTCCAAAAAATAAATCAGTGCCAAGTTCATCATTTTAGTTTCTGCACATGTTACTACTAACGGTCACCCGTGCAAAATAGACTGCCCCTGTCCTCATAGAAATCCAAAACAAATTCGATACCCCACCTGATCAAAACAATCAACGTCAAACCCCCCTAACGCAGCATTACCACAACGGCGCGTTATTATCCGAGAAACTCTACCCCACATACACTTCTCCTACACATTTAACGGCCGATTCCCGTCACCTTACAGAACGCACACTTCACGCTAAACCGTCCCGAAAAAGCCCGGCCAAATATTTGCGTATTCGCGGCCGCGCTATCGGCCCATCTCCTGGGCGTGTCCCGCCCTCTCCCTCCTGCGGGTGAAACGGAGCTCGTATTATAGGAAAACAGCCGCTTACTCGGAAGCGCCGGGCAATTTCCCGCCGCGCGCGCTATCCTACCTCCGCATCTTTACGAGGGCCATCTGCGTGTACGCACACATATACGTGAAATTACGATGTGTGTACCTGCGGGGAAAAAAAAGAAGCCGCTACTGCCGACGGCGGTGCTGGTGTGTGTGTGTGTGTATATATATTAGGAAAGTGTCTAGGAGCCGCGTAATTGAGCGGCTAAACGGATTCGCGGAAGAAGCGTTTTTTCCCCTTCTCTCTCACACTCTCTACGAGGATCTTCGTGAAATTTGAATTTCTCGCGCGTGTGCGTGTATAAATATATATACATATATATATGTATTACGGTGGGTACCTATATATATGTATATACTAAAAGTGCCACCCCTCGCGCGTGGCAGCTATCATTTCTCAAACTCGTAACTTGATATAAAGCACCGGCAGCAGCAGCAGCAGCAGCAGCCAGGGTGGTGGCTTACATTATCGATATTACGAGGCGTCGATAAAAAATCCCATAAAATTAAGCAAACCCGAGCGCGCGATAAAACTCTCGTGTATACTTATATATACCAATACCGCATACACCCCTCTGTGGGTGTGTATGTATATGGGATACTCGCCATCGTGCTTTTCCATCTATTTACGAGATTCGCTCTCGCTCTTTCTCTCGCGGTATAACCGAAGTTTACCGCCGCGGTGGCAGCCCCGCGCGTCGCGTCATTGTGCGCGCTAGTTTCTTTATATTACGGGTGCGCCGAAGGGAAAATATCGCGGGGATGCTGGGTGGATAGCTAAGATTGTTGGGTTTAAGGCATTTTTAAGGACAGTCAAGGAAATGATTACGGTGGTTGGAGTTAATGGGAGTAAATGTTTTATAATGTGTCTTACGCAAGTACATTTTTGACAGGGTAAAAGTTGTACGGCTTTGAGGAAGAAGTAATCTAATTTTGTTTGCCTCGAGAAACATAGACATGCCTCTGAGGTAAATTTCTACTCAATTTTACATTTTTACTCTCCGTTTTGCGCTAATCATATATCTTTGTCCAAGATTGTCTGGCTTAACTGATAATTCACGGTAGTTTTAATACCACTAGAATCCAAGGTTGTTATTGAATTTTCACTGCTGGGCAAAATATATAATTTACTACTTAGCTTCATTGGCACAAGTAATTATGCGAATATAATTTTAAGTATAATTTAGTCTAATTCTATACAGGTTAACTAATGAAAACTTGCAAATCTCAAGTTGTTACAGCGGCAGTCATTTTTCTCGATCAAACGTAAAGATAATATTTATGGTAACTGCTGAAAAATAAACATTCCGAATATATATATAAGTTTCGAATGATATTTCTCTCAATACCCATGAACCCACTCCGCTGCTGTATTATTTACAGTTCGAAACGCGCGTATAATTACATTTTTCGCTCGGTACCGGATAATTGACAAAAAAATTACACATTGGCAAATTGACGCGCGAGCGTATACATATACGCGCGCGAAAAAAAAGGAGGCGGAGAAAGACACGCGTAAACCGGTAGTCCGAATCCCGCGCGATTTCTCCGGGGAATTTCGAAAAATCGCGAGCTCTCTCTCTCTCTCTAAACCCTCGCAAAAATTGCGCGCCGAAAAAGTATTGTCGTGCATGAAGAAAAAAAAAGGTCCACACGCGGTCTATACTTTAGCGGCTGGCGATTTTTTACGGTCCACAGGGACGCGCGCGTGTTCTCGTTTTTTTTCTCTCTCGCTCTTGGCCGCGCGCATACGATGATGTCGGTGCGCGAGCGCGGCGATTTCTCATAGTTTAAAAATGAGAATAATTGCTCGCGTAGCGCTCTCTCGGTTCGGGAAAAAAAAATCAAGGCTCGAGAGTCGGCGCTCTCGGAATTCAATTAGTCGTTAATATTGAATCGGCCGCGTTTAGCGGCTGTGTTTGTGGCATTGTTTCGCGCGCGCGCGACGTCGGGGACTAATCGTCAAAGCGTGTCGTTTATCTCGTGTTTTCAAAATGTCCTTTCAGAGTTGTCGGCTCGTTTTATCGTTGCTTTACGCTAATGGGAAGATTTTGCGACGACGATATTATACAATTATCCGGGGGATATTAGCAGTTTTTTCGAATTCTTTTTGCGCTATAAATCCTCGTAATCCTATTTGTAATATTTGTACAACGTTGTTACAATATTGTTATGGTAATGTTATATTTTTTTTGGTAGTTGTAAATGTACTACTACAGCATTGCTCAAATATTTATATAACGCTAGAGTAATGTTGTACATAACGTTAACTAATGTTTGCTTACCGAGAAAACATAGAGAGCGAAGATTGAGTGCTGCACGCGCGCGAAACTACATTGCATATACACAACGGATATTCGTAAAGTTGTTAACAGCCGCGTTTCACAAGTAGAAATCTAAGAAGCTATCCTTGCCTAATAACGTGTCGGCAATTTAAATAAAACTTGAAGCGCCCTCGCGAGCTGCCACTAAAATCGTAACGGTTTGGTTATTCAATGCTGCCGGGGCTATATACAATATGAGCGTTTTTACTGAGAAGAATGAATAGTTTTTACATAAAATCAGACGAGATAACACCTTGTGGATTCAATGTAAATTCGCGCGCGCTCGCGGTAGGTAGTTAATGTTTTCCGACGCTTTTATATATTGATTACTGTCACTTTTACCGGCGCGGTTCGTGTAAAAAAAGCCTACTCGCGGCGTTTAGATAGGACTGCGGAATCGTTTTGCCGGCGGCTTGTCAGTCATTAATAACGGAAAAAATAATGCGCGCGCGCGCATAGTTAGTTCCGCCAAGATAAGGTATTAAGATATTTTCAGAGAGTTTGTTTTCGCGGCTCTTTATTTTTCGCTCAAATAAATCAGTATATAGCTCTCTCGAAAAGCTCATTTGCACTTAAAAAGGAATCATTTTTCACGAGACTGTTTCTCTCTGTCGAGATACATATAACTTTTGCGCGAAATATATGTAATTACGGCGGCGAAATGAGAAAGCGTAAAAAATGGCATTTCATTCGAGCGATCGAATTCATTCGCTCGTTCAAGTTTAGCGCGAAATTACGAAAGTATTCTCGCGTTCGCGAGCGCTGCGATATGCCCCTTTTTAAATGGAAAGGTCGATTCCAGGAACGTTTTATACGTTTTCCCGTAACAGTTCAGCGCTGCACTCGTTCGCTCGGCTTAATACTGCACTTTTGCATTCTTCTCGTATTCGCGAATATTAGTTCGCACGAGAGAGAGGGAGTTAAAGGCGAAACGCTTTTCTGAATTAATGCCCCCCAACCGGCATTATAAATTATTCATATGTTTATTGAAGTGCTGCTCGTCGGGCTTTACTACCGGCCGTTTCTTTTCACCGGAATCTCATCTTATTCATTTGGACTTCTGCTGAAAGACGACTTAATGACGGCTTCCTCGAGACTCTTGCGGGTATCTATTAAATATAGTTGCTATGCGGTATATAGCCTTTCAAAAACCTTTTTTAAAACGTTAATTAAACGATATATCTTTCGTAAAACAAGTTTTCCAGTTTTCTCACTCGGTTGGAAAAATGTTAAAGATAATGCTAAATCAGCAGGATGTAGATGGCTAATAAGATATATCAGTGCTAACTAGTATCCGCAGAATCAAAATTATTTTTCAAACACGCGTGCACGACGCAGCAACATTTCAAAAGCTTCGAAATATAATCAAACTGAACGCGACAGCCGCGCTAATGAGCCTCAACGCGCTCATTGTGCAACGCACGAATATACGGGGTATAATACACGCGTATATCGCAATTGGCGCGTGAATAAATATTTGACGAGCCGCTCTCGACGCCCGACTACAGCATAGTCGTCCGGCGGTAATAACGCCAGTGAGTGTTTTTACACCTACGAGATATATGTATATAATGTGTACACGTGTGCGATAATTGTTTCTCTCGCTCACACTCACCGCTGCTGCGCGGAAAATTAAAGCGAAGTCACGTTAATTACATAAGTCGCCGCGCGGGGGAGATAGCGCGCGCCGCTCATTCCGCAACTGGCGAGAGAGATGATGGACGAGCTCTCTCTGCTCTATCTCTCTCTCCGGCCCTAACTCGGCGCTAACTCGATCACTCGACGGGTGTAGTATGGCGGCCGCCCGGATTAATTATACCGCCTGGTAGGATATAATACGCACACCGGCTGATGTTGTAGGCGCTACTGAATAATTGTCGTGTGTGCGTGTGCTGCTACCTGGGCGGCGGTGACCCTTTTTTCGGGTGTAGTGTAGTTCGCTGTCACGCACTTGGCGGATGGAGAGAATATCGCAAGAAATTCAAATCGTTCGGCTACCGTTGGAGAGGAGAAAAGGGGAAGGGGGGAGAAAGAGAGATAGAGGCAAGAACTAGATTACGGTCGATCTTTCCTTTTTCCGTTAGCCGGAGGAGAGGTTGTGTCTCTTGGACGATCTCGAGCGATTGCTCGACTAACCGGAAAAGAATAACAGCTCCAACGCGCGCGAATGCCTGGGATGGAGAGTCGAGTAAGTCGCTGGTGAGGAAGTTTCTCGACGTATATAAGGTTGTGATTAAAGGTTAGACGGAGCTGCTGCTGTGAGATAAATTAATGTCCACTTGGCACGGGAGAGGAAATTAAGAGTGGAGAAACAAGTAAACATTCGTGGAATTGATATTTCACAACGGTAAATCCGCAATCATCTGCAAAAGTGTAGTCGGATCTTTTGTCCTGTTTGGTCGTTTACTTACCGCAACTATAACTTCGTACCAATCCATACGGATATCCGTTCTTGCAACGTTACAAAGATTGATTTTAACATTTAAAATGACAGTTCTATATCGATCACAACGTTACCTCGCACTTTGCTTAATCACTCGCGGGAAATCTTAATTAGACTGACCTATGCAGAAAAGTATGCAATTGCGGAGTGAGCTATACTATAACAAAAACCAGATACCCCCCACCGTCCGAGGAATATAAAAAGCCACTCGAGAGAGCCCATGAAACCGAGGCAAGTGCGAGAAAAGGCTGCACGTTCGCTTTATTACTTTAGCGGAAATATAAGAATCGTTCGCGGGAAGCAATTCATGCTCTCTCCCTCTTTCTCTCTCTTCACAGCTTTACGACCGCAGCAATTATACTCATATATAGGAAACGCGTATCTATTCGTGGGAAATGGACTCGACCTATCAAGGGTCACCAAAAGATACGTACGTAGGTATGTACGTACGTGTATGATGTACGCGTGAGAGCCGAGTCGAAAATTCGAAAAGTCCGCTGAGTAGTTAGAGAGACAGGCGCATTTCAAATATATATATAGTTGTGGAGAGGAGGATTCTCTTTCAGGTTTCGGTCACGCGATGACTTTTTTCTCTGTTCCCGGTACCCGGTTATCTCTCTCTCTCTCTCCCGAGCTGGCCCCGAGGCAACGCTCTCTCCCTCTTACTTCGTTCTCTTCTCGTTTCGCGAGCAGAGAGAGAGCACTTTTGTCGACGACTACTCGTTGATTCCGATTTTCGCCCTCCCTTAAATAAATGCAAAACGCCGCTGTGGCCGCCGCCACTACGACTCCGGGAATCGGTGCGGGGCAGGCAGAAACGAGCGCAAACGAAAGAAAGAAATAAGGAGGAGGAGGTGAGGTGGAGGAGAAAAAAAAAAGCGAGAGAAGCGAGAACGCATGCCAAGTCGGAAGAATTTGTATACAAAAGCCGCGGCGGTGTATTATTAAACTTATCAGATGTTACACTAAGAGAAAAAAAAACGCGTGCAAGCGTTCGATCCCGCCGTTGAGATAATGAGCGCCGACGCGCGTTACTTTTACTCGGAAACTGAAATATTGCATATAGATGCATAGGGAGAGAGAGAGCGAGAGAGTAAGCTTTGACATGCAGCCGAGCAGCTCCCCTTTTCCGCGAAAAGCAATATACCAGTGCGAGTGCGCGCGCTCGCGCTATGTAGTTTTATGCGCCTTAA
>JAPYZO010003432.1:0-12679 GCA_030522905.1 Torymus flavipes
CTTGATCAACACATTTCGTCGTATTTGATCGTGAAAATAGCGGTTAAGAATGCTTATATTATTTGATTGTCGATGCAAATAAATATAATTGTAAATAAATACGTTTTAAAAATATAGGTTTTTTTTTTAACAGAAGCTGTTGCTTATATTAAAACTTAATAATTTATTGAAATGCTAAGAAAATATATCTCTTATTGGTGTGAAGTTTCAAAAAAATATATCATTGAGCTTGAGTCAACCCTTAATGTAAAAGACTTTAATGTTCTCGATAAAAAAAAAAATCTGCAGAAGACAACAAGTTTGACAAAATTAATGAGATAGCATTTGGGTATAGTACATAGAAACGCGGAAACTATCTAACAGCACCCTTTTTTCGCCGCCATTTCCATAATAATAACAAATTGAAGATTTGATCTTACAACACATATTTAAATTTTTCTAAATTCCATTGGTAGCATGAAACCGTTATTCATCCAGAATTCGAGACCTACTCTTTAAACCGCAGCAGCTTCTCCAAGTCAAGCAAATAGAGAACATTACACATCCAATGGAAAAGCGAGAAGAAAAAAACCAGTATATATCACTTGATGAAAGGAAAGACTCACCCGGGTGGACTGTAGTCGAGGCTGAGGCCGCCGCCGAATAGGCTCACCTGGGAGATGCCCGCCTGGTGGCGGGCCACCCGGATCGCCGAGTTCGGATGCAGCGGCCCAGAATCGCTGCGCACCGCCGGCACCAGCTGCACGGCAATGCCACCGGCTGCGCCGGCACCGACAGCCGCCGACGGTTTCACCATTTTCAACTGCGCGGCTAGTCGACGTTTCGCCGTCTTCATAGCGGCGGCGACTGAAGCAACGGTGCGGACGCGGCGGCTCTTGTGCTTCTGTAAAGAATGAGAAAGAATTGCGTTAGTTGAGTATGTTGTTGAAATTCAAGATAATTTATTAACTATCGATATTAAATTAATAAATACTTTGGTATTTACAAAGATCCTATACAAATAATCGAATTGAAACTCAAATGATACCCGTAAACTTATTTACAGGATATTATTTAGTCTTGAAAACTGAATTAAATTGCATTTACGCATTTTTTATACATTTTTGTTTTTTCACGTGAAGTGTTTGGTATTTTTAGTATTTATAATTATGGTTTTCGAAAAAAAAAAAATTCAAAGATTCTCATAAAATTGATAATTATAAGTTAGTACATAGAAAATATTTAAAGAAGACTTTAAACGTGAGGACAAAGCAAGTTATTAGTTAACATTGAGAATAGTTTCATCAAAAGTATTACTTCATTGTAGCTAAATTTAATTTTCGAATCATATTCTCTTAAGAATTATTTCTTTTATGCTATCATCTTAAAGTTCGTAATGTTTTTAATAAATTAATATTTATGAATCATGAGACCAAATTGTCACTTTGAAAAATTTCTTTTCTAAAATTTAGAGTGCTTCGAAAGAGCTTTCCAGAAATAATGAAAAAGCCAAATGCGTTTACTTCAAATTGTTTTATTCACAAAAATAATTTTTGATTACAAGATTTATGAAAATGATAGACAAAACGAAAGTTTTTCAGTCTGGCAATAAATAATTAATAAACGCAATAGTAATTGAACGATAGTTAAAATTGTAACTTAAATTTAAGTGACTGGGCATTTGGCATTGATAAACGTTTATCTTATATCAAATATATAATGATCGACGTGGAAAGTCTTGTTTACAATCACTTTATCAATATTCACAGGAAAATGAACTTTAGTTATTCAAAACGAATTTAAAACACTGAGAAAACTTCAAATTACACTGGTAACAATAAAACTAAGAATTGCTTAATTGAAAGTGGATGTGACATTTGTATATACAATTTTGAAAATTGTTTGATTCTATAGTTATTGTTATTGATGGAATTTATATAAAAACTTAAACAACACACTCATCTTTTTATGAAAAATGAAATCAATTCAAATTAACATGAATATCAATAACTATAAGAATAATTATTACATTATTAATATAATCTCGTGAATTTAACTAAATGCATTTTATTTTAAATATCTAACGCACTTCATGATTCATGAAATACGAATTTCTTGAAGAATATTAACTTAAGATTTTCATTCAACAAAGTAACAATAAGAAATAATTTAAGCTCTTCAGTTCTTTCTTGATCGAAATTTAAGACTAAAACTTCGAAAGCGATGCCGTTTGAGTTTGTAGAACATTTCTTCATACTTATGGTATTTGCAAAATAAAAATAAAATGTTGAAGGTACAGACATCTATAGAACAGTTCAGTCATATATCTTCGGAAATCCAAGCGGATAACCCAATAAGTGAAATATATCGATTTTATCATTATTTGTCTGAAAATTATCGAACATTCATTATTTATCTTCTAAGATTAGAGTAAGATTAGTCTCAGAATTTGATATTACTGTATAAAAGTTGAATAGAATACCTCTAAATATTTTTATTCTCATGAAATAGTTCTGAAACGTTTCAAAGTTGTATACATAAATTAAAATTTTAAAATGTAAAAGAAAATGGTATTATATCCTTGTATAAAGAATTTGTAAAACAACAAGATTTGTAAACGTTAATTAGAAAGTTGTAAATTTGCTTTAAATTGTTAATAAGATAAAAGAGACTGAAAGTCCTCGGCTGTCATACACCATCAACATTCATTAAAAAATCAAACAGAAAGAGAAGTGACTGCAAACGTTCACACTTCGAACTCTCGCGGCCCAACAGCGCGAGACGCTCAATCCTCGTAATCACTAAGTCTTCGTACCTTGCGCCGCTTCTTCCTCCTGCCCGAGGGTCCATTGTTGTCCAGACTGCGCACATATGACACAATTTCCTCCATCTCGCCATTCTCGTTTAGGTTCTGTATGCGCACTTCGCGTACCTCCTCGCGGCGGGATGTGGTTGTGCGCCTGCTAGTGGTCTTTCTCCTCTTGGTCTTCTTTTTCTTCTTCGTTCTCTTGGAGCGCGACGAGGAAGACGCGACGCGGTTGGCACCACTGCTGCGAGCGGCGGCGGTTGCGCGCGAGGTCGAGGGTCCCGGCACGGGTGAACCCCCGCCGCGGCTGTTCTCGCTTATCGAGTCGAAGCCCGAAGAGGTGAGACTCTGCTGTGCCAGTATGGCCGCGGCGCGACGGCGACGATCGACATTGGCCCGCACGCGTTCCGCCTGCCGGGTGCGCGGCACCGCACGTTGCCGCGGCGACGAGGCCAGCGCATTCGCGGCTTCCGCGGCGTAGATTTGCGCGCGCGTACGACCGTAAGAGAGGCCGAGACGACGTGCTTCCTCCATTATGTCTGGCACTTCGAACAGGTCGATTTCGATCTGAAAATGAGAAATGCGTGACAGTGATGGGTGGGATGGGGTCGGAATTGCCTGATTGCTAATGAGACTTCATCTGGACATGTATCTTTTGGAATAAAACCCATTTTTCTCTCATTCATGATAGATTTTCATACGGTTTCTGGGCGTTTACAAAATTTATTAAAACGTCTAGAAATAATAAGCATAATCGCTTCATACATGGGAGAAAAAATTGGCGATTTTTATCAAAACATTTTAATTTTTATTATTTGAAAAATTTATTGTATTCCTTTTTAAGAAATGAATGTATACCTGTGATATTTTACCTTGCATTATGATTTGCCTTTAACAAAAATTTACAATTCCTTTGGCTTTTTGAAAAAAATTTCGTCGCGAAATATAAAGTTATCTCTTATATAAGTAGATAAAAATATATATTACATAACTGGAAATAGATACCCCCCGTCATCTGACTGAATTTAGTGATAGTGATTATTGATTAGTAACATTATTATAAAAATAATTACAATTGGCTTAATTTGTTGTCAAATGGTTTATAGATTCTTTAAAAATAATATGGGAAATCAATAAGTTTAGCATGTTCCAATATTGTTAGTTCCTATTTTAATTTTAGCGTGATATTTAACTGACCTTGACTTAAGACAAATATCTTTTAAAGCAAGTTGAAATCCCTATAATTAGCATTTTTTTATTGTTCTAAACAGACTTCTTTAACACCATTATAATTCATGATAATTTACTTGATAAACGTAACTGCAAATACTTACGGTTTCAGCGTCGTCTTGAGTATTTCGAGAGCATTCTGGACAAAACCAGTGCTCATCGAGAGGAACTTCATCTATAGGAGGATCCAGGCACTCGAGATGGTAACCTGAATCGCAGCTGTCGCAAAGGAGCATTCTGTGTTCCCGATCGCATTGCTGACACATCTCGCAATACGTCGGATCTTCCTGAACCTCTTTTTCCTGAGTTTGAGTTTCAATTGGCACTTTCTTTATGATCTAAAAATACAATCGATTAATCAATAATTGTGACACAAAATCGGTGTAAGAAATTGAGGATTAAGTAATGGAACTTGACATATAGTGATTTATAGGATTCATAAAATTTACAATTTTTTCCAGAAATTGAGAAGAATAATTGTTATAATTTACATAAATACTCATAATATACATATATACAGACAAGTACATTTTAAACATTTATCTTTATTAATAATATTTCTATCTCGATGAAGAGGCCACATGACTCACCTTTCCTCCGATCTTTGCTCTGACATGTATTAAATTGAAAGTTTGACGATCGACGGGGCAGGTATTGATGTTTTTGCTCCATTCTACAAGACAGTCGAGACAGAAACAGTGCTCACAAGATGATGGATTTGCAACTTGCTGTTGGCGGAAGGATAGTAAACAAATGGGGCATTTTTCTGACTCGGCGTCACTGCTGCTTCCCGAGCATTTTTTCGATGATTTTTTACATTTATTTTTGCAATGGTTGTCTGTGCCTCCTGTTGCTTCAGTGCCTGATTCACCTGCACTTTCCCAATCTGACTGCCATTCGGAGCTTGTGCTGCCCCCATCTAAAAATGCACATTTATAAATAATTAGATAAAACTAAATTAACAGCACTAAAGTTGTAAAAAGAGAAATTTTCTTAAAAGTTGTATAATATTAAAAGATGAATTTAAAAAGTATTTTTCAACTTTAAACAATTTATTCTTTATTGATAATATTTACCGATTTAAGTAATAATATTCATAAGTGATTGTAATACACACCAAAATTGACAGCTTCATTAGATGAACTGCTTTCATAGCTCGATTCATCTTCACTGGCTAGTTTCTAAATGGTAATCAGAAGTATAAAGTTAGGGACAGTCTTAGAAACAAATAATAAAAAATACTACAACATTAAGTCTTACATGATTTTTCTTCTTCTGCACAGGTCGTGAGGGGACATCACTGTCCTCATCATTAGTCTCACCATCACTGACCACTCTCTGTATCATGACAAATTGATAAATATAGGTAAATACAACAAAGAAAATTGTTATTAAAATATAAAAAAATATTTTTCATCAACTTACACCAACTCTCCGCTTTGCACGTTTATGAGTGTTTAGAAATGAATCATCACTGCTGCTATCACTATCAGACACAATTTGCCTTCGCCTTTTAGTAGGCTTTGGCAATTTTTCGCTATCACTTGACATTTTGAAATTTATTTTCTAAAATCACTTCCACTGCATCATCACCAGCCAATCTGAAACTAAACCATAAAATATATTTTAACATAAAACTAAGTAAATTATATATTACTAAACACTATTAATATACAAGCATAACACTTTTTCTCAAGCTTTTTCCTACATTTAGAAATTATTTAGAAAAGAATACACGTACTGAAGATTAACATAAGGTAAATTTAATTATATATTTCTTTATCATGACTGCACTTGTACAAATAATATAGACAGTATATGTAGGTATACAGTTAAAATTCAATCAGAAGAAAAAAAAAAAACTTATTATTACACCTTATTTCAGATGTTAATCATATTAGCTCACTCTTGTCTTGTATACACCTTTGGAGTATTCAACAGAATAAGACATAGTTGCAATTTCAATTGCAATGTTCAGAAATTTTACCATTCCTTACACATTTACAAATTGATATAAAGCTTGTTCAACCTAACATTGTAACAATTACAAAAAATATCATGTCTCATCTATATCAGTGCCTATGAACCCAAAATTAAAAGGAAACACACTCGTGGCAACCTTACGAATGTGATTAGCATGCGCAGTACTTGACCTTAGACAGATCTGTGCAACCTTAACATCCACAATCACACATCTTCCTTATCAGGGTAAAGTAAGTAGCCTAAGACCTTACCAATGAACCAGCCACTGCCCGCTCCCCTTGGAGGCATTGGTACCCTGCATTACTGTGCCATTCCTTTTACCTGGTCACTGTGCCAACCCACACACCACCAGAGTGCATTCACCATAGGCGCATTAACCTCGGCTAATCGCTCACTTTTTTTCATGCGTCATCCAAGCGGACCCCAAGAGGCGCGCGGCGACGGAAGGAGCCTGTGTATACCCTGCCAAGTAGGACCAGAACGCGAACGCGCGCGCGCGCGCGTCTCGTTAAGTAGCGTCCCCCCTGAGGTACGTCGAGCGTTCCTTTTGCTCCGTCGTCTACTTGACCCCCCAGCACTTGAGCCTTCGATGGAAGATGCGCTGCAGGTGGATGATGGTTCCGTACGACGCGATGCAGGAACTGCCCCTCGCGGGTCACACGTACCTCTACACATGCACACAGACAGGCATACATATATACACGAGAACGCACACCTACACAAGCGACCGCTAGAGCATGCGACACACAGCCGAAGCTGCCTTTGCTATGCCTACCTCGCGTCGTCGTCGACGTTCCTGCAAACACAGCGTCGTCGTCTCCTTCGCAGTCAGCATCCACGAAGACGACGATGCTCACGAGGATCGTCCGGGGCTACAGGGAAGGAGTGTGCGTTCGTGCGCGCGCCTATCGCGACGAGGCCACGGACATCTTGGGGAGAGAGACTGCTACTCTCGTCGTCGTCGCTGGCTCCCTCGCGCTCCGAACAGCACACGTACTGACGAGACTGGCGAGAGAGTGCCTCCCCTCTTCTCTTCACCACCTCTCGCGTCTGTCTTCCCCTCTTGCGTGTATATATCTCGCTCGCTCTTGCTTGCAAACGTATATATATTTGTACGATATGGACGTCGTGTCGTCGTTCGTCGTCGTCGGTGGGTACTTATTCCCGCCGCGGTGCCGCCACACCGCGATCAGACAGACGCTGCTGATGCGACGTTGCTGCGACTGCTCGCGCTGCGGAGAGCGAAAGAGTCGAGTAGGCCGAGAGACCGACCTCGCCCCCACCACCACCACTTAGCACAGGGTTGAGGTCAACTGACGTGTCTCGTGACGCGCTCGCACGACGAAGGCTTCGCCCTTATACCTTCGCTAGGTGTAAACAAACCTGGGCGGGGTTGCTCCGAAATAGCTAATAATAAGTAGTCAGAAGATACTGATGACTTCGAAGTTGCTTGCGTATAGATAGGGATAGATGATTACTTGGGAGAGTACACTGCCTGGTCACGCGCGGTCACTTGCGTCCCAGTTTACGCGCATATATTTGCGGTCTCTCCCTCTCTCTCTCTCTCTCTCTCGCAACAATCGCCTACGTAGAATTGTCGGTAGTACCTATATACACGTTTGTGTATATGTACAACATTTCTCCTCTCACTCGGTATACCTATCGGCTAATAAGGCATTTGTAACGCTAACGTTTAATTTCACGTTATCGCGTCGGTGCGATGGCCGAAAGTCATCGTCGCCTCTCTCTTTCTCCTCTTCTTTTGCCGAACCGGTGATCCTATATTTTTTCTCCCCGTAGGTAGATGTGGTGCGATATTCGCCGAATAGATGCTCTGCAGCAGCGCTCGACGTAGATTCGGCTTTCGCGTACACGCACGCGCGAATTGACAGGACGTGTTGGTTTCCGGCTCGTCGCGCGGAGGGTCGACGGGAAAACTATATAGAATTTTCTGGGTGGCTCCTGGGCGTTTCGCGGAGCCACGAGAGCGAAGGGTTTCGAAAGAACAACGAGTACGGTTAGGGAGGTGGAATGACTGAGAATTTTTGGGTGTTTGATGCGAAAAGGTTTTGCGAGTGCGGCTTTCGTCGAAATACCAACGGCGCCTCAACGTCAACGGTCAAGAGGATCGAACGCGATAGACTTTCGAACTTACGTTTGCGCGGGAATTTCGAGGGAATATGCCGTTTTTTAATTAATTTGTTATTTATAGTAATTGATTAAAATAATATTATTTATTTTATTTTTAATATGTTTAAAAATATATATGTTAAATCTTAAATAAAAATATTTTTTTTATTATACAATATTACTAATTACAATGTTTTTCCATTGATGTTGATTATACTTATATCTCTCTATACTGCTAATTTTGATTTAAAAAAAAAAAAAAAAAAAAAAAAAAAATTATTTTTTTTACCCATTTAATTGGGGTGAAAACTAGAAATCATTTCTAATCCAAGGTGGATTTACTCTGTATTACCAGATAAAATATAAAAATTATGTTATGTAAACAAGTAATTAGAAAAAAAAAATTAAAGATAAGTTTTAGTTAGGTAGTCTTTTTTATAATTTTAATAAAATTTGGTATAAATGATGAAAATAATCTAAAGGCATAAGGGTCAAAACCGATCAATTGTAATACTAATTTACTAATTACGCAATAGTTTGTGTTATATTAAACATTAATGAATTATAACAATATGTTTTTTGAGCATTTTTTCCGTCATCTTTTTACCCTTTAATAAAACATTTATTTCTTCATTCAAAAATAAACAAGATCTAAAAACTCTGTAATTTGTATACAAACAAAATCAATTTGCAACTAAAAAGTCAACTTTTATGAAACATCATTCCGTATGATAACAATTAAACTGTACCTACAGCTTCACTTCTTCCCACTTCCCAAAACACCATTGCAACCGTTTAGGGCAAACCAAAACAGGCATCCTTTTACGCGTTCGGAGGTGAGTCAAGAAATCAATACCCAGCCTTGCACTCTCCGTGGTGCAAACGGCCGTTCAAAAAAACGAGCCAGCGTCGACCTATCGAAACCTCGACTCCTCCGCCATTACGACACGCGCATCGCTGAATCGAAATCGCATGCGCGCGCAGCCGCTGAATGATAGCGTGAGCGCTCGCCTGTGTCCGTGTGTTCTTTCGGATCTAAGAAATCTGCCATCATGGGTCGTATGCACGCACCTGGGTAAGAAAAACCACAATTTTTACTTTTTTCCATGCGAATTTGTTGATGCACTCGCGGAAAATGAGTCGCGGATTTTCGCGAGCTTTTGAATGATCGGTATTTGGTCGGGGAGGCCGATATTTTCGCAAAATTTAACCTGCAAAAAGAAGCTGGCCCCGTGGCCATGTGTTCGGCATTTCCTCCCAGCCTTTTCCGTCATCTGCATATTTACAATTTTTCGCAAATAGGACTCGTTCTCTGTTGTTGCAAAAGATGACCTAATTTTTGGAGTTGAATAAAAATGCCGTCTTGGTCGTGGATGCCGAGTTGTTTACTATGTTTTTCGATAATGTTTGCCATGTAGATATTTGAGGTTATTTTTAAGAAGTGTCCATGTACAATAATGGTTTACTAACACCAAGCTTTGAGTCTTTCAGTCTTTTCATTGTGATATTCAGTTTTAAAACTATAAACATTAGCTTCTTAATTTATTCAAGTTTATTTAGGTATCTATTTATTTTTTGTAATTATAAAAGCTTTAGAATATATTTAGCAATTAATATTTAGGTTTGCTTATTATTACTGAATGCACTTTATAGTAGTTTGCAAAAAGTTTATCGATCTTTATTATATTAATATATGTCTTATTGTATTCTGTGTAGCAATTATCTCATTAACATTTTATTTTTTCAGTAAGGGTATATCCCAGTCGGCTTTGCCATACAGAAGGAGTGTGCCTACATGGCTGAAGCTCACCCCCGAGGATTGCAAAGAGCTGATCTTCAAGCTAGCCAAGAAAGGACACACACCATCACAGATTGGTAAATAGAGTTTTCTTAATTTATCGTTTATTAAATTGCAAGCACCAGCTGAGATTCGACTGAATCTAGTCTTTTCTCTTCCTTAATGTTTGCTAAAGTAAAGTAGCTAACGTTTGAGGTGATTTTGGGTTTTCAATACCATAATTATTTTAGGTAGTTAGACGACAATTTTAATAAAAATTATTGTTTAAATTTCAATTTTTTAATGTAATTTAACCGTAAAATGTTTATGAAAGAAATTGTCATGTCAAACTTTTGGATTTCTGTGAATAATTTAAGTAATTATTTTGTTTATTTTACAGGTGTTGTCCTCCGAGATTCTCATGGAGTCGCACAGGTACGTTTCCGCACAGGAAACAAAATTTTGAGAATCGTAAAGAGTATGGGACTTGCTCCCGATCTACCTGAAGATCTCTATTACCTTATCAAAAAGGCTGTTGCGATTCGCAAGCACTTGGAGAGAAACCGTAAGGATAAGGACAGCAAGTTCCGCCTTATTTTGGTAGAATCCAGAATCCACAGGCTTGCACGCTATTACAAAACCAAGGGAACTCTTCCACCTAACTGGAAATACGAGAGCTCGACCGCCAGTGCCCTTGTGGCTTGATTTTATATCTTAATATTAAAATAAATATTATAAAAAAATCCTTATTTATTATTGTATTTTCTATTTTTTACAAACCCATCTATATTTACAAGGTAAATAAAAATGTTTATTTTCGCAAAGTTTATTGTATCTTAAGATAAACAGCTGTATGTAATGAAATTATTAAATACAACTAAATCAGTTTTAATACATGAATAATTTTAAAGTTTATTACTTTTTTTAGTATTAATGTTATAAACTTAAATAAAAGTTTGCAATAGAATACTTTCTAAATTGTTTCTATTTATTTCAACTAATATTATCTAGAAAATAATTTTTCTAAGAATTTAAAGTATTTTGATGAGGAAAGGGTTAAATGACAAAAATTATTTCTCTTAAATACACAAATTTATTATTTTACTTATATATTTTACAAGATGATCCTGACACTTTCTACAGTGTGCTGTACAATTCGAGATCCTAATAAAGTGCTTATAATACAAGATTGCAAGCCATAAAAAATAGTTAAATTACATTAGTTTGTACTCGTATATACAAATCATTTGAGAGCTCTGCAAAACGTCAGTTTAATGAGTTGAGTATTGCATGTATCCTATGCACTAATGGCCCTCCTTGTAGTTTTTCTGAGCCTTCTGCCACTTGGCCACCATACTCGACATTTCTTTCTGCTTCTTACCGATTCCTGTTTTAAGCTATAACAAAAAGAAAAACAAAAAATTATATTTTCCACTTATGATTTCTTTTGATAAAACATAATTAAATGCGAATTTCATGATTACAACGATTATTTCAGAATGAAAGTTGATAGATAAATTTAATGTACTCAATCAAAAAATTTCATAAAACACAAAATGTAAAGAAAAAAAACTACTTTGCAATCGTAACATATACTACCTCTGAAAAAGTTATCAAGTAAAATCTGAAAAAAAAATCCTCAAATGTCAATAATATTCACCTTCTTTTTCTTCTTCTCCTTCATCTCACCGGCGAGATCAGCCTCAGCCGGAGGCACTTGCGGACTAGGCGATGGCACGGCCGCCGACTCCGCAGCTGGCCTTAGCTCCAGGGCTGTCGCGGTAGCTGCGGCAACCGCGATCTTCTCCTTCTCCACATCGGCGCTCTTCTCGATCGACGCGATGTCACTGTAGAACGAATTGATGACCGAGCCGAGCGATGCATCGTGGTGATGCTGCTGCTGATGAGGTACTTTCACGGGCGGCTTAGCGATCACCTGGTTGTTCTCGTAGACGCGCGCATACTCGGCGGCCATGTACTGAGCCACGGCGGCTTCCTGTCCTGAGAGTCTTGCTGCTACTAACGCTTGCTGGAATGGGAGATTTGGAGTTTGAGAAAGTTTTTGGGCTTGATGAATGATAGAGATATTGAAAGTTATTACACGTATGTATATAATATGATACTAATATATGAGAATTTTCTTAAAGAAACAAAAAAAAAAAAATCAAATTCATTTTCTTTTTAGAAATATAAAAAAAAAATTTTTCTTCCCAAGTTTTAGCACGAAAATATGAGCTCCCGTAATAAATCGGACTACAAATTTAAGAATTTTTTCGAGTTATTAGCTTCAAATTTTGCATTGATGGGTAAAAGGTTTATTTGACAATTACTTATATTTTATCATCTCTATTTATGAAACATAATAGGAAAACTATAAAAATAATTTTCACCGAATTCGAAGTTTCATTTCCCCCCTCAAATAAACCTAATAAAATATTTATGACAATAGTTGACCAAAATATTGTTTCAATAAACTAATTAAACCATAGATACAAATACATATAACTTTTTTGATGTCTCAAATTATTTTATTCTCAATTAATACTCACGTTATGCAGATGCTGATGATAGGCCGGATTATACTGCATGAGATGATGCCCGGACATGAGGGCCGTGTGGGGATGGTGGGACGAGAGTATAGGTATGCCGGCGCCAGCAAGAGTCGCCGCGTAAATGGGGTTTGTCTGTTGGGCGCCGTACAGTACGCCGGCTTCCAGAGCCGACGCCGGTAGCGTGTACGCCAGCTCCGGTGGGTCGACCCCGGGTGGCAACGG
>JAPYZO010003433.1:0-20193 GCA_030522905.1 Torymus flavipes
AATAAATTGGAGGCACACCTCTCTTAGAAATATTTTCTCTCTCTTTAGGTCATTATCTACAATAGACGAGAAAATTTTCCAACACTCGAAAACGGTTTTGTGACAAAATGTTTTAATCACATATCCATTGTGCTTGTGGAAATTTAATATGGGAAAAATGGACGAAAAACGGTCACTGATGATCGACCAATACTAAGCTCCTACAAACGCCAACAAATTTGATTATTTTATTTTGTTTTCTCGTCTATTGTATGACCCTAAGAACGAGAAAAAATTAATTAAAGAGGTGTGTCTCCAATTTTTTTGTTCAACTTTTTGAGCCCTCTAAATGTGTATTATCAGTTGGACGCCACATACACCGGGAAAAAACTTTAGTAAAAGTTATTAATTATTATGTAAAAAATTACTATACCTTCTGGTAAAGCCACTAGTAAAAGTTATTAATTATTATGTAAAAAATTACTATACCTTCTGGTAAAGCCACTACAGATTGTAAAACTCCAAAAAATGACCAAACATCAAAGCAACTTTTACAATATTCGTAGTAAATTTTCCTATGTATTTCTAACCAATTTTCTTATAAAGTATGGTCATGTTTTGGGTTTTCACAGTCTATGGTATATATAGCTTTACCAACCAGTAAAGTAATTTTTCCAAACCTTGTTTCCCATCGACAGACGGCGAGCGCTGCAGATCAGCCCGGGCGTCGAGTACGTCGGCAACATAAGGTGGGAGCTCGCGGGCACCCTCCTCCTCGTCTGGATAATGTGCTACTTCTGCATCTGGAAGGGCGTCAAGTGGACCGGCAAGGTCGTCTACTTCACCTCCCTCTTCCCCTACCTCCTGCTGACGATACTCCTGATCCGCGGTATCACGCTGCCGGGCGCTATCGATGGCATTAAATTCTACATAAGTCCGAACCTCTCCAAGCTAAAGGAATCCGAGGTAAGCCTATATCCCGCGAAAAAAATGAAGACTTGGCAATGTATTGCTTGAAGTAATGCTTATTTATATGTTGCACATAGAATATGTGCCCATGTCATATGCCCATATGTTTCAATGAAAAAAAAAATTTCCTTAACTTAATCTACATTTATCCACACACATTGGCACACATATATATTGGCACTATGACCCATTGGCCAGTCTTCATTTTTTCATAGTCCCGTTTTCTAATTCTACATCTCTCAAAACAAAAACCACTCTACAAATAACGATGATCTTATTATTTTGTTCGTCGCCGCAGGTGTGGATAGACGCGGTGACGCAGATCTTCTTCTCGTACGGTTTGGGCCTGGGCACTTTAGTGGCGCTTGGCAGCTACAACAAGTTCACCAACAACGTGTACAAAGACGCGCTGATCGTCTGTTCGGTGAACTCGTCCACGTCAATGTTCGCAGGCTTCGTCATCTTCTCCGTCGTCGGCTACATGGCCCACGAGCAGCAGAGGCCCGTGTCGGAGGTCGCAGCATCGGGGCCTGGTCTCGCCTTCCTCGCGTATCCCTCGGCTGTGCTGCAATTGCCAGGCGCGCCCATCTGGTCTTGCCTCTTCTTCTTCATGCTGCTTCTCATTGGCCTGGACTCGCAGTTCTGCACGATGGAGGGTTTCATCACGGCCATGGTGAGTGATATATCTATAACTCTACTTTGCAATCAATTTTGATACACTTATATATAACGCTTATGTATACGTAAAGGTCGACGAGTGGCCTAAACTGCTGAGACGGCGCAAGGAGATCTTCATAGCAATCGTCTGTATGCTGTCCTATCTCGTTGGGCTCTCGTGCATCTCCGAGGGCGGCATGTACGTCTTCCAGATCCTCGATTCCTACGCTGTGTCGGGCTTCTGTCTGCTCTTCTTGATCTTCTTCGAGTGCATCGCCATCAGCTGGGCCTTCGGCGTCAATCGCTTCTACGACGGCATACGCGACATGATCGGCTACTATCCGCTCTACTGGTGGAAGTTCTGCTGGGTCATCGCCACGCCCGCAATCTGCATCGTAAGCACATTCGCAAATACACACTTATAATACTGATAAGCTCGATTGCCAATTGTATATAATTTGTTTTTTGTTTGCGTGTCCGTAGGGAGTTTTCTTCTTTAATATCGTGCAATGGAAGCCAATCACGTATCTGGGGTACCAGTATCCCTGGTGGACACACGTTCTCGGCTGGATGACGGCACTCTCGTCCATGCTCTGCATACCCGGCTACATGCTCTACGCCTGGAATACCACCCCGGGCGACAGACAAACGGTGAGCATAAATATTCTCCCTCTGCTTTTCACACGACATGTATGTGTGTATACATACATATATCTAACGCTGAATTTTTCGTTTTTCTTTCCGCCTCGCGTTTGCAGAAAATCAGGGCGCTCATCCGAATAGAGGACGACGTGGCGCAGCTGCGAGCGAGAATGGGCCACGCGGCAGTCGAGCTGACGCCCCTATAGTCCGGCAGCGCGCAGTAAGCGGGTGCTATATAATATATACGTTCGTCGACGATGCTACGTAGAAACAAAAACCGAAAAATTATAAAACAAAAAAAAAGAAAGAAGTGGATGATGAAAAAATATGTGGAGATGAAAAAAATAGCAGATTTTTAAACGATATTTCCGAAGTTGGCAAATTTTGTAACACTTTGATTGCTCTTTTTCGTTTGTAATAATTTTTCTATAATGCTAGAGATGGATATACATATATTGTTTTGAACCATCGCGCGTTCGAAACTAGTCGTATTACAACACACCTATACGCGGACACGCGACTGCTGACGCCCCTATCATACATAATTCGCCAGCGCGTGACACGCGAGGGTCAATACGTTCGTCGCCGATGCTAGATGTGCCAGAACAAGAAAAAATGAGAGAGGGAAAGGGAAAAGCAAAATGACCGTTTTTTCGCGTGTAAAATCCGAGAAATTCGGGAACCGCGCAGGCTAGATCAAAGAGAGAAAAGATGAACGTTATAGAGACGAAACGAGTTCCACTTTCAGAAAATTTTCATAACATTTACGAGCACGCGGTCGCGCGTTTAATAATCGCGCTTTCTTCGACAAAGTATGTAGATTTCAAGCCAATTTTCGATCGGAGGTATATATTCGGAGTTGTGTAATTTGTTACCCGCACAATTTTATATATAAACACAAGAGTGAACAAAAAAAAAATATGTGTGACGACGAGACGAGAGAATATAATGACCATATACGAACAAATAAAGGATGGCAGGGGAAGGTGAGGTGGACCGGGCGATAGTAATAATAATAATAATGTGTACGAGAGGATATATAGGTCGCGGAGAATATATATATAAACATATATATATATATATATAAATATTAAAGAATTTTCATTGAATTGTACGCCGAGTATTCTCAGCGGTGAGATTATAATGACGTTGACTCGGTAATTGAAAATTACCGAGTTGTTTTGTCGCTGATGCAGAAATTGAATTTTGAGAAAAATGAGAGAGAAAAAAAATTGTCCGCGCGTTTTCATCCACGGGATGAAGTAACTTAATTGTGCTCACGTGCAGTAGCTGCATATTTTACATTAGCGATCGCTCATAAGTATATCTTTGAGCCGAAATTCAAGTCGAGCGACGAGAAATCTTCCACTTAGACATATCACGCCTAAAGTAATGCAAATATATTATAATATATATATAACAATTAGCTGCAAACGGCCAAGTTCACTCCTCGCCTTCCCCTGCGCGCCTGACACCTACTGAAACATATTTGAGAACGATCGTTGAATTGAAATCAATGTCTTCCATTTAGAAATGAAAATAGCTGTTCGTTCAAGTAGAGAAAAATTCTTGGTACAGTTACATTAATGTGGTACAAAAAAAAGAAAAAAAAAATAAGAAAATACTGGTGCTTGGTCATTTTATTGATGATTGACGGTGCGGCGACACTACTTGTCGGGCAATACTAAACTTCATATCAATGGGATGAAACGGATATAGAAAGAGAAATAAACCAACAAACGTATGCACGATGACAATAAAGGGATTATAATGACGAGAGAGAGATGGATGGATAAAGAAAACGATAAAACGAAGAAAACAAAGATGTAGTATCATTTTGCGTCACGCAAACATACTTACTAGCCTTAGAAGACTAGTATTTGTACTCTAGATCTGAAGGTGTTCAAAATAGTTACGAACGTATCGTCTAGGGTCTTTCAAATGAATTCAATTAATAGTCCTTATAAACGAATAACAATATATTATTATATATTATAAAGAAATCAACTATAGAAGATAAATTTTAATCGTTAATATTAATTAAGTCGGACGGATATATCGTAGAAAAAAAAAGAGATGATGAAAGAAATGAAAACTTGTAGATGCGAGTTACAGGCGTGAATTCTTTATAATCGAAGAATATATATATATATATATATATATATATATATATACGTATGTAACACACGTTGTACCTTAGTGAAAATATTTCTTTACGAAATTTGTGGGACAAAGAACAAAATAAAAACATACAAATTCCGAATCGTTCGATGAGAAAAATACAAATGGGGAAATCTCCGAAAAAAACCTGACAATCGTGAATGCGCTCTCCCGCGTTCACTAGATATAGCGCTGGCATAGTTTCGTTTAGATCAGATTAAGCTGCAAAATTAATTTTCTAAATGAGTTTATTGCGGAATTACATATCACATACGGCCCGCACCAGACACGCCCGCCGACCTGACCAATTCTGAAGCACAAGTTATAGTCGAAATTTTTCACTAGGGTAATTCTATATTATACGAGGATAAAAAAAAAAATAACGTTTCGCGTTGAACGGGTCGCTCAGCCTGCGCATACAAATCGACGAGGATCATTCGCAAAGAGATATATTATATACATATATATATACTCGAACAAAAATAAGCTATCTTTCTGAATGTTTAAAATGATACAATTATAGCTATTAGGTTGCAGATTACATTCCGATATATAATTAACTGAAATATATATATCTATGTCTTCCAAAAAAGCACACTTTGGACAAAATGTTTTATTATTACAAGTGCCACTCGCGCACTTGTAATGTTGGAACATTGGTTTGAAGAAGCACAAATTCCAGACTGAATATTAATCGAATAAAAAGACTTGACATATTAACCGAACGAAACATCGTCAAAGCCTAAAGAAATTATAAAAATATATAAGCCCGTTCTATATTATGGATGTCTAATATCAATTACCGAAAATTATATTGTAAAACTCTATAGGTACTTTATATCATGTATACACACGAAACAGCCGATTTATAAAAGGCGTATATGGTAATTTTCCGCTAGGAGGAGTGGCCCCGTTTGATTCGCAAAACGCCCCATTTGATTATATATATATGCATATATGCATATATTATATACATGCATATATAGAACAAAAAAATACAAACATGTAAGAAACATACATGGTGATTCTGAAGGGGGATCATTTGAAAAAAAGCAAGTTACTCAAAAAAAAAAAGATTATTATAATAAATACATTATAATTAAATTATTAAGTGAATAAATAATGAAATAAACAGATGCTTTATTGATGCAATAACGATTCAAGATATATTAATGTATGCGTTATTCGAGAATATAATGTCAGTGCCCGCGACGACAACCGGATGAAGCAGATGTATATTTTAGCCGTGTGATGGTATTATAAAGAATGAAAAAGCGGAGCGGGGGTAAGGAGAGGAGGGATCGAGCACGATAGGACTATTTAACGGACATTTTATCAGCGAATTCCTTGTCTTCCATCAAAAATGCCACTCTATATATACGTGCAAAGAAAAAACTTTGCACGCAGCGTTGTCGTTGCACACAAAACAAACACAAATTTTATTTACTCGTTAGAGAACAAAATATATTTATTATTATTATGTGGTGTGATATTGTACAATTTAAAGGGATATATGAAAGATAAAGAAAAATAATAAGATATGAAGAAACAGTCTAACATGATATAAAAAAAAATAAATAAATAAACACACACAACGAACTTTGCAATTTATTGAGAATAAACGCGCGCAGGCTTAAGTGACTTTTTTATAAATTTTTTTTAAAGCTCTTCTTGAACGAAGACGTTAACTGGACAAATGTTATAAAAGATCTAGTCAATATTTTGAAAATTAGTAGAGTAAAAACGTCTTGTTTTTTTTTATAAAGTGAAAAAGATAATGAAAAATCCTTGGTTGACAAATATTTTGGTGTCACTTCGCGCTTTTTTAGCTTTTTATCATCGCATAATAGGTTTGTAATAAATTTTAATGTAAATCGTTGAAATCGGGAGGATCATTTGTCGCATGTCATATATATATTGAAACACGTTGTTATGCCGTCATCGCGTATGGCGTTTCGGTCGCTAGATAAATGTTATACGCATTTTAAAGAGTACATAACGCGTATATGTATTAAAAAAACGACGACGACGACGACGACGAATCTGCCTATAATTTAAGATATTTATTTTAAATATTTGTTACAGTTAAATGTAATTTATTTAAACATTATTATATAATATATGTATACACCGTATTATGTTATAGAGATTTTTCATTTTGTCAAGTTTCGCATATATTATATATAATATACGCTACTAAGATATTACACGCATGCCTCATGAGAAGTCACATGAAGCGCGTGCCGAACAACAATTACCACAGACGCTTTGTTTTGAATGAGTATGTGTGCGTGTGTAGGCGCGCGCGTATATACGTATATATACGCTATACGGGTGTATGTGCGGGCGCGTACACAAATATTAATATATAGTGTATATGAAAAATATAAATGTATTATTGTTACTTGTGTAGGAATTACTGACCTGTGTATGTATCTATTAAAGAACAATAAATTAAATTAATGTAAAACAAATATCAAGCATGTTTTAATTGAATAATTTCACGATGATAATTATAGTAGGAATGGAAATTAGGCATGGAAAAATATTAATTTTAATATATTGAAATGCAAAGGAATGTTAATTTAAAATACTTCAGTAAATTACATGAAAATAATAAAGCATTGATTGGTAATAAATTATGCACAAGATTTAATATATCTTTTATAAATTCATAATTATACATCACATATAAAAGTATAAAATAGTTACAATAAAATACTATCAACAAAATTAAAAAGTATAGATACAATATTTATAAATATTATCTCAATCTTAAAACTATATTTTACAAAAGTTTAGGTTGCTGCTTCAAAGTTGATATGTCTAAAATTTTGCTTGGACAACTGACCTTAGAGGTCCCTGTAAAAGGTTGATATCGGCGTGGACTTGGTTCTCGCCTTTCTGCAGTCCTCATGGCAATTCTTTCATTCACTACTGGACCAGCAGCTCTGTAATCTTCTCTAACTTCTGCTACTGAAAAAAGTTGGGATTCAAAGTTCATGGATTCAATATGCTTATGCATTGATTTTAAGATTTTAAATAACATTGTATTTAAAAAAAAAAAAAAGAAATAAAAAAAATGTAATACCTTTCATAGGACTAGAATTGTTACCAGGTAGTAAGTGATACCGTTGCAAATAATGCATTGTGGCAAAAGACATATTTGTATTTGTATTACTAGGTGGTTGTTTGAACGTATTAGGTCGCGTTTTCTGCATTGCCATATCTGCTAATTGGTCATCATTCAGGTATTTCATAGCCAAAGCTTTCATATGTATACTTGTATTAGTTTCAATGCTGCCACTGGTAGCAGCCATATGAGCTTCAGGACCTTGCCTTGCATAGTAAGATGCATCAAACATCACTCTATAAATTAAAGGAAAATTTTTTATGTGATTATAAATAACATTATTCATATTTATCAATTCCCAACTTGTAATTTTTAAGTTATATTTTTAAAAAAATACACTTTATTCAAGTATTTGAATAAAAATACAGATAAAAATATTTATATTCTTGGTACTGTAATATGGTAACCCTTATATTTTCCAAATTGAACTTTGGGAATTAAAAGACTCGTAAATTATAAGATATACAAAAACATTACTTTTTATTATAATTAGGTTCTCCCTGGTCAACATTTTCTGAAAAGCTAATTCCAAGTTTTGTCAATTGTTCCAAAGTAGCTGCTTTTACAGTGTCCATGATAACGTTGTTTTCATATTCTTTTTTCTTATTCTGTCTGACATCATCGGGAGATTCTCTATCTTCATCATCATCATTTGTATTTGAATTTTGAAGAATTTGATTTACTTGATCAAGTACATTATTATACAATGTCCATCCAACCTTACCTCGTTGAGGTGGCAAACTACCCCCTTCACTGGAATATTCCTGCATATCTAAATGTATGCTCGGTTCAGGACTTGGAGGACTTGGATCTTCTACATCTAAGTCACTACTGCTTAAACTTAAACATTCGTCAGCAAAGTTATCAGTCTTAGGATTTTTCATCTTAACAACATCAGTTAGTAATGGCTCATTGTGATACTCTTCAGACTTTCTCTCTTCTAAGTTTCCATGTGGGGAAGGTCGCAGATTATCATACTCTTGAAAGTTAAACTCATATTGTTTCATTGCTCTTTCTTGCATTTCATTTCTTGTTCTCTCATATCTGGTATCTTGCCTTTCATAATCTAAATTAGTTGTACGTTTGTTATTTTTGTCATCAGATCCATTTTTCTGCTTTTTAGGTTCACGACGTTTTTGTCTACTATCATTTTCTTGATAATTCTGTCTATAGAAATTTGTATTTTGTACATCTACAGGATCTGGTGCTTCTACTGATTGCCTTGTAGAATCATTACCTAAATGACTTTGACGCAGTGATGAAAGATGACTTTCTGAACCTTCACTTATATTTTCAAGAGCTGTAGGATTAAAAGGTTTTTTTCTTATCATTTCTCCAGTATCATTAACTAGATTTTTAATGATATTTGAAGTTGGCAAATTTTGTAATACTTTGTCTTGATTGCTTTTTTGTTTGTACTCATTTTCCAATGCCATAGATGGATTATTCTGAACCTTTAGTTCAAAACTAGTCATAACACCTATGGAAACCTTTTGCTCTAAAATTGTTGGCTTTGATTTATCTTCTGGGTATTTTAAATCAGTGTAATTTTTTTCATTTTCTCTCCCCATATTATTATGAGCAATAGGTAAATTGGAAGTTCTAGATTGGTCATACATATGTGCATTTTGATAAACAACTCCATTTGGTTGACAAGTACATTGGTTCCTGTCTCTCAAACTTTGTTCATGCAATTTTAATAAACGTTCTACTTGCTTCTGTAAACTTTTAATCTGATCATTTTGGCTAGTAATAATTAGTAATAAATTCTTGACCGTTTCTGTTTCATTATTAGAATTATTGTGACTGGGTCCACAACATCCATAATTGTAGGAATGAGAATGAGTGTGCTCTGGACTATAATGAGCTGTTGGCAGTGATCTCGAATGTCTTGGAACATGCTCTGGACTATAATGAGGTGGTTGAAATGATTTAGTATGTTTTGGCACATAATCATGCTCCATTGGTACAGATCTATGAGCATAAGCATCTGCATTTGAACATGAGGAAGATCTATGAATTCTTTGTTTTTGTCTTGGGTCATAGCTTTCTATGACATGGCCATGATCAGGTCTCCTTCTATAATTAGGGCTTTCCTCCCTTTTATGAGTTATTGGTGCATAATTGTAATTGTTGCCTGCTTGGTGGTTGATTTCATCAGTGCTTCTTGCATGACTTAAAGTATATTTGTTTGGATTGTCAACAGGTCCAGATCTTCTTGTAGTATTATATCTTGGAGATTCTCTTCCTGGACTTTGGTTTCTATAACCATAATCATAATTAGCAACTGGACTATCAGTTTTTCCAGATCGTCTGTAATAATCGGCATCTTGTAGGTTACTAGTACTTCGACTTGAAGAATAGATTTGATGAAGACGACTGGGTGATGATGATTGAGCCCTAATCGGTTGTTGTGGATATTGTTTCTCCTTCCATGCCGCATAAGATTCATTTCCTTTGAATGTTGAATTTCGTGGAATAGTTGTTCTCAATTCTGGTATCGAATTAGACAAAGTATCATCCATTTTATTTGATTGCTTGGATTTCTCCATTATCAAAGACACCTCAGGGACAATCGGGGCTGGTCTTGACTAAAAATATTAAAACTACTTTATAAGATTATTCTTATGCCTACCTACCACAAAAAAAAAATATGGTCGTATACGATTGACAACTTAATTTATAAAAACGAAATACAAAATAATTACGTCAAACTTAACCGCCGGTCTCGGCATTTGTCGAGGTTCAACTTCATCGTACGATCCATATATGTCATTTTGCATGGTATTTGAAGAACGCGCAGATCACCTCCAAACGTGTAAGCAGCATTAATACTTCACTGGCGAAATAGCAAGCTCCGGAACAAAAGAGAACAGTCTCTTTTTGTTTGTTATTGTTTGAACGGAGGAGTTGAACTTAACGGCATGTGGATACGCTCAGGGGTATCAATCATGATGACAAACTCGGCGGCTTCATGGACTATAGGTACCCACACTGCTCCTGCGCATTTCTACACAAGCGGCCAGCAAAAGAGATCAGAGCAACCCCAACGCGCGCCATCCAGGATCGACTAACTTCACGGGGCAACGAGACGCCGGTAAGTTCAATTGCTGACTGACGGGATGAGAGATAGGTAGGGTGAGACTAAGTACTTGTGTGCGTTTTATTTTGAAAACGGCTACCTACTTAAGCATCTATACGTGTTATGAGTTTATACTGTCCGATGTATAGTGCGTTGTAGGTACGTTGTAAGTACCTCGACTATTTTAAAACCATTTCCAACGGTTTTTTCATATATATAAAATAGATAGTATGATTTTCGTGCTATTTCAGAAAGATTTCTTAATCATTATTTCCAATAAACAATACATTTTATGTTATCCTTTTATTAAACAAATACATCTAAAAGTATTTCAGAGAAAAGAATTTTGTTTTTAATCGAATAAAAAAAAAAATAGTAATGAAATGTCTCTATACTAGTATAACACCTACCTACGCTCGACAAGTCCGGTCTGCTTATCGCAGATCAACGCAGATAATACTTGTAAGCAGCAAGAATAGGAAAGAAAATAATAAAAATACTTAAAAGTGTCGCTTACTTACATACCAATGCAAAAAGTCAGAGACAATACGGCCGTGTCGATAAGGTAGATCGTCGTTTTTCAGTCGAGCAGTTGCCAGCTGCATCTCCTCCCCCCCCTCCCCTAGTGGCCAGCGGCGGCAGCTGATCCACCTGATAACAGGCGCCAAAGCCAAACAAACAGCCGAATTCGGCGAATGAAATTCCAAGTGGAAACACCTCGGCCTAACCCCTCAATCAGCGAGGTATAGTATATCAACAAAAATGCCATATAATCGGGATTGGACGTAAATCCAGCCACCCAAGACTAAGTATACCTACAGCTTACTCGTCATTTAAAAAAAAAGCGCAAAGTGCATTATAATTTATAACATCGTTTGTTGGCAGACCTGCGGCGGTGTCATATAGAGGTGCGTGTTTTAACGTGAAATCCGCCTCGCGACGACGACGACGAGCGGCTACGACGGCTACATACACAACACACCGCGACGGTGCGGTGGTGGCGGGCAGTAGGTAAGCTATTCTGACTCTCTCTCTCCTCGTCCTCTCTTTCTCTCCTCGTCCTCTCTTGCATCGTCGTCACCCCAATGGTCGAGCGTGCGCGCGCGAGCGCGACTTTTTCCTGTACGGAGACGTCGTCGACGAGGACGGGGCGGCCCGCAGGAGGCTGCTCGTGATAGCGTGAGACCGTTATAGCAGCAGCAGTAGTGTCTAACCGCGCCCTGACGACGGCGGCGGTGGCGGCAAGATCAGAGAGAGTGAGAGAGATAGGACACGGTAGTGGTGCAGTGTTGCCTCTCCCGTCGTCAGTGATCGCGCGCGGGCGCGTGTCTGTGTATAGGTAGTGCGCGCGCGCTAACAGTGCATCTAGTATCTACAATATACACGTCCGTGTGTAGGAGAGAAGAGAGAGTAGCGCGTGTGTCATATCCTCGGTAGCAGGCTGCTCGCGACTTTTTATCCGCGCGCGGACGCGAGCGCGGTGTGGCAGTGTGTGCATCGGGCACGCATCAAGCAAAAAGTCGCGTCGTCTCTCTCACGCGCGCGTGTGCGAGACGAGCGCATCACACACCATCGCTGCTGATCATCGTCATCATCACCACAAAGGAATAAGAGAGGGAGACAAGCGCGCGATTATATCAAGTGCAATACGCGCCGTCCGCCTTTCTTCCCATCCCAAGGAACAAGACAGATATATCGGACGGTGTATAGTGTGAGTGTGTGTGTGTGCGGGGGGGTTGCTGTGTATAAGTCATCATCATCATATTGCACACTCTCTTTTTCTCGCGCTAGAGAGGGAGTGAGGAGAGCAACGATTCGTAATCGCTCTCGGCGCATCGCACTGCTGCTCCGTCGCGCGCGACGACGACTCCAAAGTAGTAGAATAAGCAGCCGTCGTCGCCAGTCGCCTAGTTGCGATCGGCAGCCGCCGTGTCGTCGCGCGCGCGCTCTTGAGTGCCTGAACGGAGCCATCAGCAGCCGCAGCAGCAGGAGGAGCGTGAGAGTGAGAGACGACATAAAGTCGTCAGTCGGACCCATCAGAGGTGCGCGCGGCCGTCGTCGCCACACCGAGAGGCGAGACAGATCGATTATCTCTCTCTTGCTCACTCGCTCGCTCGCGAGGAGGAGTCCTCTCCGTCCGCGGGCTGCGCGCTCCGAAAAAAACTTAACCTCAATTCACGCGCTACACGGGAGAGTAGCGCGGTGCTATACTCGCTCGTTCGCGCGCGCGCGCTCGTGTGTGTGTGCGCGTGTGTGTCTCACCCGTGAGCACGCGAGTGCAGTTTCTACTTCGAGGCGACACGCGCGAAGAAAGAAGAAAGAGAGAGAGGAAGGAAGAGAGCAAGACACGTAGTCGCCGCGCGCATCAGCTCTCTCATCTCTCTCTGTGTTGTGTGTGCTCCGCGAGGGCAGCGGCCAGTGTATTATAACGAAGTAAAGAAAACGACGACGACGACGGGGAGGAGCAGCAGCGCTTCGCAGTAGCAGCAGCGGCTCCGTAGTGACGATGAGTCGTAATGGAGGCTTCCTCGCGGCGAGGTCGACTAGGCAGCCGTTCAGCAACGAGTGACCGCCGCCCCAATAGCGGCAGTCGTCGTCGCCAAGACATCACGACGACGACGACGACGACCGTCGTCATTGTCCGCGGCCGGCCGGCCATCGTCAGCGGCAGCAGTAGTAGCAGCAACAGCGAGCCATTGACCTAGAGGAGCGGAGAAAGAAAGAGAGAGAGAGAGACCGTGTCGTCGTCTCCATCCAGTGAGTGTGCGTGCTCTGTTGGTGTGTGCGCGAGTATACACATATATATACGACGAGCTAAAGTTATACCTGCTATACCTATAGAGCCTCTCTTCCCGTGCGTGTGTGTATATGCCTGTGTGTACATCTTTCTCGTTCTAACGCGCTCAGCTCTCGCGTTCGTTCGCTCGCTCGCTCGGTTTTCCCGTGTTCATCAGTGTACCCGCTGCGCGTGAATGTATATAAAAATTATATATATATATATATGTCGATAATACACTTGTGTTTCGGTATATGTGTGCCTCCGTAGGTACAATATTGTCTCGTGCAGCGCTTTTATTGCTCCGGTCGTCCCTCTTACTCCCATCGTAGCTTCTGCTGTCGTCTACGTCCTGCCCATACTCGTCAACGTCTTCCCCTACGCCGCGATGCGAGATAAGTAGCAGCAGCACAGCTCGTCGTGTGTGTGTCTGTCGGCCACCCGCTCATCCTCGTGCTCCCCCTGTACGCCGGACGGCGAGTGAGAGAGTTATAACCGCGTGTAAACATCATGGGTATTGTCGTCGCGAGGCGGCGGGTAATAGTGAATTTGAACAACAGCAGCCAGCAGCAGACTTGAGTTCCGGTTTTTTCTGTCTCAGCGCTGTGGTTATCAATAGTGTGTGTGTGTGTGTGTGTGTGCCCATGATTAAAAAAAAAAATTAATCATCCTCTTCAGGAGTGTACTCTCTAGCCTTCTTGTCTGCCTGTGTCTTGCAGATCAGAGAGCTGCTGTCGATGGGGGCTATGGGGCTGCCTGCTGCCCGCCAGCCACACTGACAGTCCAGAGCCAGAGGAGTGCACTCCAGGACAATTTAACCAGGACAATCCGGCTCCAGGCTCCTGAGAGCAGAGCTCCTCCTAGCCATCATGCAGAAGAGAGACAGCAGAGAGAATCGCCAGAGGGCTGATAGGGACGTGCAGGGTGACAGGGACAGAGACCGGGAGCGTGAGCAGGATGCTGCTAAGAGAGCCTCGCGGACTAGTGCCACCGCTGCCAGGCCCAACATGCATACCTCTCGACATAGTGTCACCTCCACGTCGAATCTACTCATGGTTGGTCCTAATTTCCGCGTTGGAAAGAAAATTGGCTGTGGTAACTTTGGGGAGCTCCGACTTGGTAAGTTTCAATTTTACTTATATCACATGAACAAGCATGCTTTGAAGTCTTGAAATTTACTTGATCATAATTAATTTGAGCTTAACTTCTCTTGGACACCAACAAGAAGTTTTGCTTTGATAAACTGTGCTCAGAATTTTTCAAGACATGACTGCACAATCTCTGTCTCTTTTAGTTTCATAATTATCTTTAAAAAGTGCAGCGTGATAAGCCTTTATATCCTGTATTTAATTAATTTGACTCTCAGTTCTCCATACTATTGTGGCATCATGTATGATGTAGATATCAAAGTTGCACCAAAAAATTTCATGCAATTAAACAAGTTATCGGATGTTGTCAAGAAAACTTCTCCTACTCCATACTGTGTTTTGCTTTATTAATAGTTCAAGTTTCCTTGTAATTTGTTTGTCCTATTAACTTTCTGAAATTAAGAGTTGGCTGTAGCTGTGTTGGTGGCGCACACAATACTAAAACTAGGAAATTTTTCAAATGCTGAAGGTGCTCCGTATTCTGCTGTGACAATAAATTTTATTTGAAAAAGAAGGCCATTCCGGCCATCAACTCCAATCTTATACCTAAAACTTATGATAGATAATTTAGTGAAACCTTAGTTACTGTAAACAATAATTCTTCTCTCTCTCTCTCTCTCTCTCTACATCTTTAACTATTTACACTGTCCAAGCTCCCTGTTAATTTACCTGTTGAAACTATTACTAGCAGCACCCGGCACCGAAATGAAAACTTCGCCTCGTTCATCACCGACGCTGCAGACTGTCTCATAATTACGCTTATTCTCGTAACAGCCTCTCTCTTTCTCCCTCTCTCCCCGTTCGCGAAATTCGTCTCACGACCTACAGGTATTTTCCGTCTCCCGCGTGTAATACGCGCACACGCACGTATGTAGCATATATCTATACGCACACGCGCCGCTAACTGCTAACGTGGCATTTTGCATTCTGGCGTCAATTGCCGGGCCCGTGGATATATATACACACACACACGCACACACGACGTCTTTTTCGCGCCGTTTACACTTTATATATAATTAGGATACGCAATATCGTACCTATATTATAAGGAGCTAACAAAAGCACGCGCTTCGAGCGCTATACGTGTATAGATATATATGCATATGCGGGCGCGCGCGCTAAAGGTCAAACGCCGAATTATCAAAATCTAACGGCATCCGCGCGCCCGCTCGAGTTTCTTCCGTGACCTCGTCATTTATATAGACTCACATCAGAGCATACTAAGACGATGGCTTTATCTCGTCGACCTTTTCAGTGAAAAATCCGCTGCCGATGCGCGCGACGATACAGCACGGAACACAAGCAGCGAGGCAAACGATAGCTTATCGCGCGCGTGCTATGTGTTACAGTTCTCTCCTACGCGATTTTCTCGCGTTCTCGCGGGTGGATTATGCCCCGGTACCGACGCGGCGACGTGATTGGCCGCCTCTGCGAGGCTCGTCTCCGATACACGCGGGCGTGCGTGCGAAAAAAAAGAATATAAGGTTCGGTAGTATAGATGTTATTACGTACTACGTATACGATGTGGTGTCGGCGGTTAATAATTCAACGTGCGCGCCGTTTCTCCTCGCGTATCCCAAACAAACGGATATATAGAGAATTACGTAAAAGACGAGGAGTCGTGTTCGCGGGCTCGCAGGGGAGGCTATAACACCGCTCTCTTTCTCTGAAATCGATATTGGCGTGACGCGGTCGAGCGATTCCGAATTCATGATTTATCTATAAGTAAGCGCCCCTGGCCGGCCGCGCGACAGATTGGTTAAGGTGAGGAGGTAAATAAATGCTCGAGCAGCGTGCACGCTTCTTCTTTTCGTTTTGTTTTTTTCTTTTTCGCCTTTCCGGTTTTCTGCGGGCGGTACTTACCTACACGATTCTCGCGCGCCTTTCACCTTCTCTCCTCGTCCTTTTTGGAAAATTATAACGAGCGGATTCTCTCGTCTGGTAGTCTCGTCTCGAGGAAAAACAATCGCGCAATTTATCATGTTTTTCATCGTGTATGTATATATACCCGAGAGCTAGAGAGAGAGAGAGTGCGAGAACAGAGCAAAATACAATGACGTCATCCGACGGTCAATACGGAGAACGCTTTCCGATATAAGGTTATCCCCGCGCGTCGCGTAATCAAACGATAGAGAAGAACCGTAAACATTGTATATGCATGTACACACACATCCCGCGAGAAAAGTTCCTGCTCCGATCCTCATCTCGGAGCAAACGACGTTACCGCCGCGACACTTCCCGCTTCTCATAAAAGCGCGCCGCGACTCCTCCTCCTTTGCATACACGTTATATATATATATAGGCTCTCTCATCGCGCATCCGTGCTTTGTTCTCTCATCCGACCTTCGGTCAACTCGCTCTTTTGTAAAACAACAACAAAAAAAAATACGAGAGAGAAGGGGCAACCACCTGAACATGCGCTCTTGCCGCGATCGCGCGCGCGAAATCGGCATCGTGAAATTGGGCCTCGAGAGCTGAGCTCTCTGCGCGATGGTCGGTATAGGCGCGGGCGCCCGATCGACTAGTCACGCTTCTGAGCAAGTAGCAACCTGTTCGCGCGCTCACGCTCGGCTCTCTTGACACTGGCCGCGTACCGCTCGCGAGATGCGTGTATTACCTACCTACCTACACGGGTCTTGTTCTTTTTTTTTCTTTCTATTTCGGAGCACGGCAGAGTAGAATGAGAAAGGAACAGAGAGAGAGAGAACGGGGGAGGAATGAACTCGCCCGATTTTTCGCCCTTTCGTATGATGAATATATTTATATGTGTGTGTATACAGTATATACACAGATAGAGAGAGAGAGAGCCGCAGAGACGCGCGCGCCGTCGAAGGATAATGGAGGCGGCGGCAGGTGTGCGGCTTCCGGTCGCGCGCGGAGAGAGAGAGAGAGAGGACAGTGTGTTGTGTATAGGGGAGAGTTCGTTGCGAAAATTGCTCCGACGGGGAAAGAGGCACGCACGCATATACGCGCGTGTCGAGGAGCGATACGGGAGAAGGAAAAGGACTGGAAAACATTTCAGGGGAGGACGAAAATAGGGGTGTTCGCGGAATAGCAGCTTCTATTTTGTCTACAGTGGCTATTATTTGGTTCGACTTATATAATATTTGGGATTGCTGAAATTGTAGTTGGCAAAATTGAAATTATGACGTGTTTGGTAAACCGCGCGTGTCGCTTTAATAATGTATAGAAGCGAAGAGGGAGGGGGGGTACATACACTTGACATTGATACGCTTCGAAGACCCTACATACACCACATCTCGATCTCGCATGCGCGCCGCGACGCCTGCTAATAAAGAATTAACATTCGGCACGAGTCCATAAGAAAATCCGTTCTTGCGCGAGCGCCATCATGCGCACCTAGAGAACTAACCAAGTTTCAAATTCTCGCCAGTCGTTCGTGCATATATATATACATGTATACACAGGGTGTATAAAAACTTTCTTCTGCACCCGTGCCTAATTAGCGAAGCGCGGATCTAGTCGCGAGAGAGCCGACTAAAATTAGAGCCTCTCGCTACGGTGCTGGATAAAACTCGCGGGGAAGATTTTCTAATAAAATTCTTACTACCTATACACGGCTGAGTAAAGAAATTTTGAAGTGCATTATTGGGTGGACTATCCGTTGAGTACAAAATTGTACTGATATTTGAAGATGCCTTTTTCACAAGGGATATTTTTTTGTCTTGAAACGTAGGAAGCCTTAGCAGTCATCGTAATATAAAACTAGAATTTATATAGAAAACACGGGCTAGGTTTGTAAAGACTCAATATTGTGATTTATAAAGAGCAGACAAGCAATGAAAAAAGCATTTTAAATATTTATTTACTTCTAATCATTTTAATGCTAGGAGATTTCGGAGTCCATTACAGACTCCCATATATCGAATTTCATGTTGGTTAGATTTGTTTTGAAAATTTTCAAAATTATCGCCGTCAATCGCTTCTATTCATAACGATTTGAAGAACACACAAAAAATAGTTAAAAACCAATAATTGAAAATAAATAACGAAAAATTCGAAAATGTTTTAAAGATATGTAATTAAATATAGATTCCGACATTCCCCTTACACGTTTTTACCCGATAAAACAATTATGTCCACGTTTATTATACAATTACGGTAAATTTTCTTCTGCCCCGCCAGAAAAAAATTATTAGGTTTGTTTTTTCGCGGTTACCATCTAAACTGTAATTCTCACGATGAATTTCACAATTTTTACGAGAAAATTCTCTCGACGATCCGCTCAGTCTCTTTTTATTTCGCTAATTTTTCATCAACCCTCGCGCAAACCATTTTAACGGACGAACTAATTTTCCCCTCAACTTATCTGTAACTGCCGTGCACCATGTAATGCTCTTTTTTTTACTATATATAAACGCGTGCAAAAGTGCGACGTTACCGCGAATCGAGAAAAAAATTTTATCGGTAAAAGTCAGGCGCGTGTTGCGGCCGGCATTCTTTCGAACTACCTTTTTTCTTTAAAGCCTGTATATACGCCAACTATATGGAAATTCATCTTTTATAATAATTTCGTATACGCGTTTCAGTGAAAGCGTTTCGCAGTATGCATGATGTATATATTGCGAACGTATATCCATACATATATGTATACCAGTAGACGTTTAAAACACACACGCGCACGGCGCAAAAGTATATATATATCCAGAGCATATGTAAATGACTATTTCTAGATTCGAGCATTGATATCGCGGAGGAGGCGGCGGGTCGTGCCGGACAATCTGTTGCGTCGTTCGCCTCGCATGTATATCATTGGTATATATGTGTTATAATAAGAAACGGAGAGCAATCTCTGGAGCGGCACAGTTGCCTTTTACGGACTCCTATTTCTCATTATGCGCATAATCAATTCAGGAGATTGACTTTTCCTTGAACTAGGAGAAGAAGAAAGGGAGAGGTAGAGGAGGATGTTATTCGTCGAGCCGTAAGAAAGTGTATCGGAGTTTGGGCAATTTTTTTTCTTTCTTTCGGCGAGGTTGTTTGTCTTGTTAATGGCTCAGATTAGGCTTCAGATGATACGCTATTTGTTTCTCTCATTTCTCGGCCGAAATTCAGCTTTATAATTTAATTCACCTTTTTATCACATCATCTGAATCGTGTTAATTATAATTTTAATTTAGGTTATTCCTAGCGAACACGAATGTCAGAGTTCCTCCTTGCTGTTTACATTGTAACTTTTACATGCCCATTCAAACTTAATAAAATGCAATGTACACATATACTATACCAGAATGACGATGGTAAATTAAAAGAATTACAGCCGGTCGATACTAAACTATTGCAAATATTGTGTAAAACTCACTTCTACATCGATAATCCCTATATATACAGGTATACGTTAAGAAAAACATAATTGAAATTTCAATCCATTTCATTGCCGAGCCGCAAGTCCGCCGCTTTCAATAAAACTCCAAACAATCGTCCGAGAGAATTAAAATTAAAATTCCGTTGAATACTTCTTAATAAATCCATTAATCGTCACCTAACAGCGCGCGCGCGCACACACACACCCACGTCGCCATTGCCCCTTATATATGCGCTCCCTTTGACCACACAGCGGCACTATATACAAAAGAGCAACCGCCAGCACTATATATACCGCCCGATAAAAACGCGCCAAAACTCC
>JAPYZO010003434.1:0-12677 GCA_030522905.1 Torymus flavipes
CTCACTCACTTTCCCCGAAATATATTTCTAGTCAATAAAACGCACTCTCTGATCTCCTGATATTGAGCTCGTATCCAAAAGCAATTTTCATTTCTCCGAAATATCTAGCATCAGACGGCGATGGCTCAAAAAACTATATATACCTACACACATACATACCCGGCCTTCTTTCATTATACACGCGAGTACGTTTGCATACCCAGACCCTCGCGGCCACCTTCCAACAATTTGCGCTCTATACAAGCTACCATCGCGACACACATACATACAGGGGATGCGCGCACGTTCTTCTCGAGGGGGGGAGGGGGGAAGGTGGAGGGGGGAGCGGAGGAAATCCTGACCGCGACAGTATCTGCAGCAACACGTGCGGCCGAGTCAGTAGTTTGCCGGTCGCCTCGGCGTGGCACGACATGATTTACCGGTCGTGTCCACGTACGCGTCGTCCCTCTCTCTCTCCCTCTCTCTTTCTCATTCGCGAGCTCGAGCGTGGGTATAAATGCACGAGTGTTGACAAATAGTATTTCCTGTAGCTGTTTAAACGTACGAAATGGAGGGCGAGAGTCGACGAGGCTAGGGTGTAGGTCGTCGAGAGACACTCGGCAAAGTTTGCTCTCGGGGACGAGGGGTTTTAATATTCGGGGGGTGAATTTTGAGACTGGAGGTTCGCAGGGCTTCGAGGACCTTGAAAAAACATCGTAGCCTTGGCACGGAGCTTTGACTTGGTATACTACGATGAGCCAATCAGAATGGTTTAATAGCCAATTAGAAACGCGACTGTGTTGACTAAGTGATAGAACGATCGCGGCTGAGCCAATCTAAATTCTTTGCTGCTAGTTCACCCGGTAACAATGGGATCTAAAATTTTAAGTTTCGAAATTGTTCTGACAAAAAAAAAACAAGCGAACTTTGTTCGAGATCCGCGCAAATTGAAATATACCCCGATGGAATTTTTGAAATACACTTTTCGGCCCAATCGATGCCCTATTGAAACCGCGAATGGGTTTTCGATTTCTGCCGCGGGTGTAAATTCAAAGCCTTGAAACAATAGTAACTCACGTATCACCTTATCCATCAGCCGGAGCCAACCGAAACCTTCGCCACTATCGAATTCACTTCCTCTTCATGGCCGCTCAGACCAATGCGCCATGAAACACGCGATTTCGCGCATCGGAACCGAAGACACGGAAGTATAGTAACGTTTCTCTCTCTCTCTCTCTCTCCCTCACTCGCTCTCAACCCCCGAAACTTCGAGCGCTCGTGTTTCGTCGCTTCTGATACGGGAATCCCGGAGATTTAGTAACATCTTAGCGCGGCTCGCGGCGCATCCATTACTCTCTCTCGCTCGCGTGATTTCACGCATGCGAGAGCGGCTTTCGGGCTTTTAAACTCCGCGCGCGCGCGCGCACGGAGCAAGGATTATGTGGGTCTCGAGTGCTTTTAAAGAATACCAAGAAGAGAGGTCGATCGTATGTATGTATAGAGGTTGAGGCGTGGGTGTGGAGTTGGGTATGAGGAAAGTTTGAGGATGATAGTTTTTAGGGGTTAGCGTTGATACGAAGTTCCAGTGGAGATGGAATGAGTGATTAAAAATAACGAATAAAATGGTATTGGCAGTGCCTGGATAATTGGACGTAATGCGATAATACTGCAAATAATGCATTAATCCGGTCCCTGTAGATAGGCATTTGCATAGGCGCAAATATCTTCTTGGTTTTGAGGCATAATGCCTGTGTAATCATCATTACATAATTATTACATCGCGCGTGCTATAACTGATAATTGAAATGATATTCAATACTTTTATTACGCCACAATTGATATCAAAATTGCCAATTAGTAAGGAAGTAATTCACATTTAATCGAAAATATAACGCGCCTTCGTAAAAATATTTCATTACAATAATAATTTGTATTTTAAGCCAATTTATTTCCAGCAAGTCGTGTAACATCAAAGCACGTGTGATTAATCAATTATATCAATTTACAACGGTTCGCGAGCTGCATATCCGTACCATTAAAATGAATGTACTTAACTTCGCTACTCGTATTTTATCATAAAAGTTACCAATTAGCTGTAACAAACTATTTTTAAAATAAATTTTCGATTCTACAAGTACGGGTTTTAACCTAGGAACGTAAAGTCCAATCCTAAAATATTAGAAATTTGACTACTAAAATAATTTACCGAAAATTTCTATAAAAATCTATGCGAGCACTTTTTCCTACTACTCAAAGAATACGCCCCCCCCCCCCTCATGAGCTCAAAATAACGCACTCCCGCGCGCCTTCCTCTCTCAGACGGCAACACTTTTCTTCGACGCTCGAGTCCATCGCGTCGCCTCGAATACCTCGTTAGAGGCTCTAATTGTCGGTTCTCTCGCCCTCCCCCTCATTCTAGAGCGTCGGCGGCGCTGAGCCGACGGATTCGTTTCGCGATGGTAAATAAATGCAGCGCAGATGGAGATAAGCCAGCAAGTGGAAGAGACCGACGTGCGGTCAGACGTGGTCGTGGGGTGGAAATATGTACTGAATGACGTTTTTTCTTTTCGTGACTTTTACGCCTATATTATAGGTAAATAGATAGAATAAAAGTTCATTATTATTTATTGTTCTAACCTATATTGAGTATCGTCATCATATTAAATTTACGTAGCATGTAATTTACATATACTATCACAGGTTATACTAGTAAGAGTTATTCAGTCTATACATCATATATCACAGTTTATATTCGTCCTGTATTACTTTAGAAGTACTTTGTATTTTACGATTAAAATTAATCAGTCTCTATATATACATTGTACAGCTGCCTTATATCTGCCAAATGAAGTCTGGAACTTAATATTACTAGGAATGGAGTTCCAGAGTTGCGAACCTTGAACACCTAAAGAGTAAAGACCTGCGTTTGTGCGGGATTCTGGAACTCGTATAATACCCCTAGCAGAGGTCTTGTTTTCGTTCTTTTGAAATAATTCAGCAAGGTAGCGTGATGGTTCCATTCTGATTATTTTGTAAATGAGCAGCGCTGAAAAGTAGCGTATGGGTTCCTTTACACTTTCGTCTAACTTATTCAAAGTCTGTGAGGGGTGACATGATCGTCCTAACCTCATACTTAGACCTATGGGTATGTCAAGGAAACCCGAGGAACAGTGGTCAATATGTGGCATGACTAGTACATAGTTGTGTGCGCAGCGCCTGGATGTTGCATGCTCTGAAGATTTCCGATCCAAAATAAAACTTTCACTGCATAAGTGAAGATTCACTAGAAAACTAATTCATTTTATCACTTATTTGCGCAAGTGAACGACTTTTCACTTATGATTATTTGCAGAGCAATCTGTAACAAGTCAATCATGTTTTCAATGCCAACAACTTTCTTAAAAGATACAAATAAAATACAGTTTATTCCCGTCAGTCTAATAAATAGCGCAGGTTTTCCACGAACCATTACTCTTACCAAAGATAGACTGCTTTTCACCGACACCCTCCCCTCTCTCGCCGCTTAGCCCTTCAAGGAATCCAACCTCAAATCCACATATATACATTCACTATGGCGCGTCCTGATACGTCCCTCCCCTCTACAATATAAAAGTCAAACAACAACCGAGGCGCGTGAGCGACAAACAACAGCCGGGCAGCTCCTCGTTCTCTCTGTGAGCCGTTGGCAACAGCAGCAGCAGCAGCGCCACAAAGAGTAATCCGGCTTAGAGGCGCTTGTTACGCGTGCACGCGCGCTCCTGCTAAAGAGATTTCGCGTCGTTAGTACGCGTGCGGTGATAACGAGCCGGCGTATATGGGGATGTGCGAACAGTGACTTTTGCCACTGCTGCTGGAAAAGTCATGGCAATGGGTGAGTGGAAGATGCGCGTGGGCGCCGGATTTTGCGTTTCATTGAGTTGTGAAGTGGGATATTGAGTTTATTACGGAGGGATTTAGAGGCTTTAGGGTGGGGGTTGTGTGCGTGACGTAGTAATTCAGGATAAGAGCCGGATAGGCGACACTTTAGAGAAAAAGAAGGCTCTGAATGGCTGATAATTAGTGAAGTGAATGGTGTAAGTGGTGTTGCGCATCCTCTGATATCATCTTTTTGCAATTTGGAATCTTTATTTACTTGGTTTATGAATGTTTTAAACTAGCTTTGAACTCTTTTATATAGCTTTATAAAAAATATCGTATTTCAAAAAATTTGAATTAAATTAAATTTGTTTGATCTTTTAATGGCGCTGTAACTACATAGTATGATAAGATACTTGAACAATCCACAAAACATCACGCATTCACGACTAAAAACAACCATCAGTCGATATCATCGCGAGACCATTTCCGCATCAATAATCTCTCTTTCCCTCTTCCCAACTCCCCACTTCGCCTCCTAAAACGCGTCCGCACGAAACCTCCGCAATTAACGAACTTTTCACCGCTTGCGTTTGATTCTTTCGCGCGGCACGCCCGGTAGATTTCTCCTCATTAATAGAGCGGCGACTACGGCGATCTCGCCAACTTATTTATCCGAGGAAGAGGCGGCGGCGGCTTCTTGGAAATTATTAAGAGAGCGCGAAATTATTGTCCGCGGTTTTGCGGTGCCGCATCGATCGAGGTCGCGGCTTCATCTCGCCGTCTATTTTAATGCGGTTCGACGCTGCCGAGGTGATATTGTTAGCGGCGGCGCGTTATTATTATTTTTTTTTTTCGTAGGAGGTGAACGAGCTATTGTTCTGCGGATTACGGGGTCGACGACCGGTTGAGCGAACGCAGTCGAGCCGTTTGTTTACGGGCTGTGTGCATTTTATTGCTGATGAAAGTCGGAATTTCGAATTGATAAAGGGAATTGTTGAACGAAATGTTCGGCTGCTGGTGGATTTTGATGGGTATGCAATAACTTAATCAAATAAAAATATAAGGTAAATAATCAGTTAGTACTGTATAAAAGCTTCGAAAGAATATTAGAATTATTATTACTTACAACATATTTTAATAAATATGAAGAAACATCATTTTTTAATAAACATGAAATTATGTACATATATATAATTCTGCTTTCCATGATCTTTTGGAAAAGTATTTCAGTCTGCAAGTGCAGCAATGGAACTAATTTCTGCAGCGTCTATATTTTTTCAAAACAGTAATCAATTCCGTGTGAACAGAACGGAACGCATTTAAATAGCGCATTATCGAGAGAAAAGATAACACACTCGACTCTGGGTATCCGAAAATAAAGCTTAAATCAAACAATGTATCCAACGAACCCAACTCCACGCACCTTAGCACCTATCATACCGAGCCCATCTCCACTCAGCATCGCCACTTTCAACTCCTCTCTCTCGCCCCCACCTTCCTCTACCCAGCCGCAGTTACAGTCGCGTCGCGTATTCTCGCGCACGCGCCCGATTACCCTTTCCCCACCGTGTAATTGTTTCTCTCACTCCCACCCTCTCTCTCAAAGCGATACGCGCTGAATATACACACATACACACGTAAATAAAAGCCGCTCGCGAAAGTTCGCCCTCCCCGAAAACGGACAATTAAGCGCGCCCGCGAGAGAGAGCGAGGCAAAATTGGAATTGCGCCGTCTTTATTTATTATATGTACGCTCGCGTATATGTGTGTGCGGGAGCGCGAATGGATTTCATTAGCAGTTATTGTCCGCGGGGCTAATGGCGTGCTAACGATTGCTTTCCGAGAATGTGCGGAGCTCGGGCTTTTCGAGGGGGAGAGGGAGCGTGGGAACGGAGATTAGGTCGCGGATGCGCGCGTGAGGTTTATTTATATCTCGCTTGGAGGTTTCGAATGGATTTTGGTTGGAGAAAGGAATTGGAATGTCGTATAGAGGAACGGTTTATTGATAATATTATTAGATAAGCAAATACACTCTTGGTGGAGTTTATTTTGTGGATTAAGTTTTGCAAAATAATTCATTTTGTTCCCAGTTAAAAAGTCATTTTGCAAAAAAGATTCTAAAATTTTCCTTCCCGCCTACTACTTGTATTATGAAATATAAGGTTGAAAAAACATGATGAGAAAAATAAAAATTAAAAAATACTTCATCTAAAACCAAAATCACAAGTATGCTGTAGTATATACTCTTCACGCTTCCTCGTCACCATCTACGGAAAAATCTCTCCTCTTTGAGCTCGAAAACATCAAAACACTATTTCCAACGATATTCATGAACAACAAACCTCACTCTCGCTCTGTCACTCTCTCTCTCTTAGGTCACGCGAAACAAGAAGGAACTCATCAGAAAGTCTTCTCGCACTGGCGCTGCTGCTACGCCGGCCTTTCATCGCGCCTCGCCCTTTGCAAATCGACAAAGATCTCTTTGACTCTTACTCTCTCTCACTCTTCTACCCTACACACAGCACCTGGCGCTCTCACTAAACAGACAGAAAGAGAGAGAGAGAGAGCGAAAAAATCCCGCGGTAACAAACTCTTCAGAACACCGAAGCGGAAGACGAAGCGCGCGCGAAAAGTATCCGCCCCTCTAGCCCATTTTTCTTGCACGCGCGGGCGTATCGAGAAAGAGAGAGAGAGCTGCGCGACGCATAAAGAAGCCCTTCAGTCCCCGTCTTTCTTTTCATCTCGCGCCTTCCTACGTCTCGCCGCGACGAACATCACAGAGCGCCGGCTGCGCTGACTTTTTACGCCGGTCTGGAATTACACGTGGCTACTACTGCTGGTTGCTGGGCGAGTGGTAATCCGGCTGTGGTGTGTACATGTGCGTGTGTGACGGTTTTTTCTTGCGGATGAAAAATGTTTGTTGGTGGCAGGGGGAGGATGGTGTAAGCGGGGATCTGGGGAGCCGATTACAGAGACTAGGGAATTCATTGTTTTGATGGGATGATGCTGTCTGCTGGTGCGGAGGATAGTTTTTCATCGCGGATTTTGCGTTTTTAGATTCTTTTTTTATTGGACATTTTTGTTGCAAAGTTGTGAATAAGGTGACAATATTTGCAATGCTGAGGTTTTAATTTATAAAAGTACGAAGCAGGTGTATTAAAAAGTGATATTTATATAATGATCACACGAGAACCTATCACTGTACATAACTCGAAACTTGGAATTTCTTCAAAAGATTATTATTTTTATTATTTGCTCGTGAATGAAGTATTAAATGAAACAGTCATTTCCCTATGTATTCATATCAAACTTTATTTTTACAGACAAGTAAAAATGCCCAATGAAGAACAATGCAGATGAAAATGCTAAAACCACCAACACGCAACACGTTACAGAAACTAATATATACCAAGAACACAATCGAATTGCAGCCAGAGTACAAGAAAAACCGCACACATGCCGCAGCTTCCAGGAATTGATTAAATTCAGCAGCACCATTCGAATACAATAAAGCGCAATCATCCTCGAGATAGCGCGCGTGATGCGCTGCACGCATAATCTCGCCTCGAGCCGCCGCGTTAATTATGCCACGAAGAGAACCCATAGACACGCGCTGGGTAGCAAATGTATATCGAATGGTGGATCGAATCGAGATTGAGCAATTAAATCGAGGTAGGCAGACACGGACGCCAGGTGTGCGAGGTTCTGGGAAACGTGCGAAAGGTGGAATTAAGGATCGCTGTAGAAGGAGATGGAGGGAAAGAGAGATTTGGGGAAAGATTGAATGAATAGTTGATGATTTGACGTACGAGGATATCCTCGGACGGAATACGGATGTTGCGTGACATCGGGTAATTTGGGAGATTAAGTAGCGTGAGGAATGAAAATTACTCGTGTGATTGCGGTGATTATAGCCAGGAGGGGGAGCTTCTTCGTGCGATTATGATAATTCTTATTTGATCGAATTAAGTCGCAGAGGTCTGAGGTGATATTATAGCCGAGTGGGCTACGCGAGTTTCGCGTATTTTTGGTTCATCAAACATGAGCCGTAATAAAGAAATAAGATGCCTACTAAGAATCGACAGAAAACGCTTGTAGAAAGTGAAGTATAACTAGATCTAAAGGACTTTCACGTCACTGTAATTAAACGCACATCATTCAAAATCCATCTACGCCATCCCCAAATAAAAATCCCCATCCCCACCACTACCGCACGACGTCACGTGCGCAGAGGGCTTTCGGCTGCAAAATCGACCGGGTGGCCAGCAGCAGCAGCAGCAGCCGGCTCTCATAATCCTAGCCCGCTCGCGCTGGACCGTCGGCAGCCGGGGCGCAGATATAACCCAAACGCCCGTTCGTAAATCATCGATGCGGCGGCGGCGGCCAGCATAGAGGCATAACTCACGACGGCGTCTGCGAGTTACTGCGGGGCATTTACGAGGCCCGCCAGCGCCATAGCGAGCGGGAGAGTAGGATTTCCCGGCGAGGTTCGATTCCGAGGAGGACGGAAGCTGAAGTGTGTGGCCTGAGGACGCGGGCAAGGTGATTTCGAGGGGTAAGCGGTGGTCAAGGGATGGAGAGTGGTGAAGATAATTAGTATCATTGTGGTAGTGAGGAAGCGTTTGGTCTAATGATAAGCAGATGGTTGAAGGAAATCGTGGCTTTTGTTTTGTCTAGTTTATGGTCTCGTAATCGATCGGAGAGATGAGTCATCTCTGGTTACGGGAATGGAAATGTTACGTAGTTTCGTCATTAGCCATGATTAAATCATTCGTCGACTTTATGAATATATCTCGGAAACCAGATGTTAAATCAGGTATTGGATGAATTTATTCGCTGATTTGAAGAGAGAATTATTCATGTTGAATCTGAACAATTTCAATTATAATGCAATATTGCTTCATCGCTGAAAAAGCTTTCTGATGGTGAATTTATTATTGGACACGGTACAAGCACTGCTTATAATACGAACATAGCGTATTTCCAATAAAATTTATTTCATATTATTATTAAAAATCAGAAATTCCTTACTTTATTCAACGAAATTCGAATTTACTGAGAAAAAATCTTGCCAATACACGTATCCCTTACATAAAAAAAGAACCACCTGAAAATTAACAGAAAACTCACCTGCCAAGCTCCACGAATACTCTGCACCTATTTATTTTCAGCCAAATATTCAACAACGTAAAAATTTAATAAAAACGCTCATCTACTCTCTCGCACCGGCGTAAAAAAGGGCGACCCCGAGTCAGAGCCGGTTGCGCAATCTCGACGTGCCGCACCTCTCTCGGATTTCACGCTGGCAGAAAGCGGGGCTGTGCACGCGATCGATGTAAAATTCAAAAAATTTCCAAACGACAGGAACGCCAGTCTCCCGTGAAACTTTTCAGACGTGCACACGAGGGAAATTTACAGGCCCTTCCGGCTCCGCGCGCGCCTCTCTCTCTCTCTCTCTCTCTCTCTCTCTCTCTCTCTCTCTCTCGTGTACACACCCACAAAGAAACTAAAAAACACGGGGCGCGGAGAGGGGGGAAAGGACACGTGTCGCGAGAGCGCACGTGAAATTTTAATAATTCCTCTTTGTTTTAGCGTTATAGAGGGTGCAGAGTGTATATGTATGCAGCCTGGATAGAGTGCAGTGGCGTGTCGAAATTTAGGACGATGGAGTAGCGCGTTGTTTTGTTTAGAGAGAGTGCATTGAAAATTGATACCTTATTTTTATAAAATGTATATATACACCATAAAATAACATATCGGGATGAGGTACGAATTTTTGTGTCTCTAGTTTTATTTGATTGGGGGAAAAAGGCTCTCTGACAAATTGCTCTATCGGCGTACACAAATACACACCTTTTCGAATAAAATCAATAACTGCTCGAAACTTTTGCAATAACAACCCAGCGGCTTCTTAAAGCTGAATTTTCCGGCAACGCCACGCTGTAGCCGTATAACGGGAAAAGCGACTCCTCCGAGCGTGTCCCCGGCAGTGAGCGAGAGTAGTAGAAAAACTGCGTCGTCGTCGTCGTCGTGGGGCGCCGGACTGCAAGCGACAGGCAACGTCGCGCAGCGGGCGAGAAAATTCCGAAACAAGAGTCTGGGAGTAGGGAAGGCCGAGGAAACGGAGCGCGACAAAGACGCTACCGAATTGGATACAACGCGGGGATAGAGAGTGAGAGAGAGTATGAAAAAAAGAGGGATAAGAAGAGAGAGAGGAGACTCTTTGACAAGTCAAACATGCGCTAACCCCCGCTTCTCTCATTTGCAAGTTGGCCACAAAAGCTCGAGTTCAGCTCTTTTTTTTCTCACTCACCCGCGCGGGGAGTCTCTTTTTTGCTCTCTCTCTCTCTCTCTCTCTCTCTCTCTCTCTCTCTCTTTCTCCCGCTCGCTTTTTTCGCGACACGAGGGTGACGCGAGCGAAGGGCGTGAATATCGATTTTCAGATTTCTCCGAGAGGGGTTTTTTTCGAGTTTTTGGACGAGTGAGTTTGCCGGTCCCAAGCGACTGGGAATTGGAGGGAATTTTATTTTTGTGCGCGCGGGCGTTTTATTTTTGGCCTGTGAAAGTCGGTTTTTGGGAATGCTTTAATTAAATTTAATTAAGAAAAATAGTACGTGTTGATGGGACAAGAAAAATTGAATAAAATCTTTTTTTGTTTATTTTGGGTGGAGATAGCTGCGCTCTTTTAAATTTAAATAATATATACGAATAATAAATACGAAAAATGCATTTTACATAAAGCTCTCCGAGAAATTGACCTTTTCTCGCGTTTTACATGAGTCATCTCGTCTCTACCCCGTGCCCCATTCTTTTTGGAAATCTTTAAACAAAAAATCTACATCTTTCTTTCATCGCGCTAAAACCACGCCAAACTCAACAATATCATTTATTGCCCCCGCCTAAAGATTGAAATTTCAAGGGGAATGTGGAACACGGCAGACACAGCAAAAGTGACCGATACCGTGTTTACGAGGCCGAAGACGCGCGAGCGAAATCGGGGGTTTCGGCGTTTTTAATTGGCGAACGGACTGCGAGTGAAAAACCGTAATTGCGTTCAAAAAAAAGAGAGAAAAGTGTGAGTCAGCGCGTTGTGAGCACTGGTCAAAGGATATAATTGGTTCTTTGATGTTAACTGAGTTCCGTGCATGCGCGTGATCCGTATGGCCTCTCGCGTTTAATGGTATGTTATTCCGTGCTTGCGCGAGATACACACAGAAAGAACGCGCGAAAGAATGCCGCAGAATTCAATTTGGCTCTGGAAAAAGAGCGCTCGCGCGCGTTTGCATGCATGCCGGAATGGTAAATATAAACAATGCGCCGCTGCTGTGAAATCAAAGCTTTTTGAATAATTTTTGCGGATATCGTTGGATACGTACACGCACGCCGCTAATAATAAAACCTGCGGAGAATCCAGCCGAATAAAAATCGCAGACTTGGTCTCTGCGCGTTTATCGAAAAACGCGTAGGCCTTGATAATTCCACGACTCTTTTTCTCCCACTCGCGCTTCGCTTAACCGAGAACTTTTCGCTGATTGAAATCCGATATGTGAAGAGCGTACGCGCATTTCGAGTGTAGTTCCCCGGTTAATTTACGAAATATTTCCAACTCCGTGCCGAAACGAAAAAAAAGGGCGTAGTAGAAAAGACGGATAACGAGCGACTGCATCTCAATGGGGCGCGTGTACGGGGTATCCGAAAAACCGATTGATTCGCGGAACCCCCAACAGCTCTCACCGATAATAGCCAATAAAGAAAAAAAACAACAACACCGCGCGCGGTTCGTTATACGCGCGCGCAGTTGCGGAAAAAATTGCGGCGGAACAAAAGGAAGGAACAGCAGCGACGGCATCAGCAACGACCTGAAAACACGCGCGGGGAAAATGAGGCGAACGCGACGCTGATAAATAATCCGTCGGAGATATAAATAACGAGTGCGCATGGGAGGAGAAATATGATGAGGAAAATAAAGAGGAAAAAATGGCGTTGCGCAAGAGACGCCTGCCGTAAATGCGAGTATAGTGCGACGAAAAACCGACGCGCGCGGTTTATATAAGTGTCAAGAGCGCTGCTCATAATATATGGTACACGTGAATTACGTTGAGCTTCGTTTGAATATGTACATCGCTTATTCGCAATAATATTTCATTCCTGTACATTCGCAATCAAACAAATTCGTTGTGTTACGCTTTCTAAGACAAAAACGCTTGTTCTGTATACACGTGTACATACTACTATACACACGGCCGGGGAAAAAAATGTGTATATACACGCGGCAGCAAAAAATCCACCGGCCTCGCCTGTGACTTACGGGAAAAAATCGCACGAAGGGACATCGGGCGCTGCGCCGGCATCCTGACCCCGGGCCATGTATCACCTTTTATTAAACGATAAATCGGCGTAACGAAGCCGCCCATAGAGACGTACGATCTTTCCCTCTCTCTCTTTCTCCTCGGCCTTTTTCGCGCATCCCCGAACGCGGAAAAACCGAAAGAACACGCGGAGAGATATATCGCGGCGTGTGTTCCTTTGTGCGCAGCGCTGCTGCAGTCTCGTTATTTCGCGCGCGCCCGCGGAAATAAAGAAGGAATGAAAGAGGAAAATTGGTGTATGAGGGGGGGTGGGGAAAAAGAAATGAGAGAAGTGGTTGTGTGTATGTGTGTATAAGGGTGTGGGGAGGACGAGGGAAAAGGGAGAAACGGGAGAGGATAAACAATTATGAAAGAGGTATGGAGAGGTATAGATTGACTGCTTTTAATTAAGGTAGTTCTGGGCATGTGGGGTGGAATATTACCGGGGCTTTTTTGAGATAGTACATCAAGAAGATGAAAAATCGAGCTGAT